>JANHZU010003583.1:17353-29036 GCA_032468055.1 Acrochordus granulatus
GCCGACAAAGGTCCGCATAGTCAAGGCTATGGTTTTTCCAGTAGTATTGTATGGCTGTGAGAGTTGGACCGTAAGGAAGGCTGAGTATCAAAGAATTAATGCCTTCGAATTGTGGACGGCTTATCTGCCATCTTTATCAAGCGAGTGCTTGCTGAAGTTTGCATATGGCTATAATAATATGGCCTCATGTCTTGTGCTTATAATGGCTGTTACATGTTTTTTAAAGGATTAAAAAAGCATAACATCCATTTCTGTAAACCAACTGTTTATCAGATAGTATTGGTGGGAAAAAGCTTCTAGGATGTAGGAGGCATCATGCAGATGATAAACTGCAAAAATAATTCTCCTCTATTCCCTTTTGCAAGTATACAGGACTAGACCAAAGTTTTGTTGTGCTTGTTCAGTCAACCTGCTGAAGTGAAATCCATAGCAATTTGTAGCAAATGTCTAGATGGCTTTCCTCAAGCTACTCTGTCCAGATGCACTG
Organism: Acrochordus granulatus; assembly: GCA_032468055.1. Taxonomy (NCBI): domain Eukaryota; kingdom Metazoa; phylum Chordata; class Lepidosauria; order Squamata; family Acrochordidae; genus Acrochordus; species Acrochordus granulatus. Next base: position 17,841 of record JANHZU010003583.1, read on the forward strand.
TAGAGCCACTTTTCAGACAATCCATGGGCTCAACCCCTTTAGGCTCTTTATACAGACTGCTCTATTTCCATACTCTTTTTCCTTCTCTTACTTGGTGCCTGGCCTGAAGGCTGCTTCCAATCTCTGGAAGATGTAAGTGCCACATCGAAACTTACTGTAATTTTTCAGAGAGCAGAAGATAACATTGCTCGGTATATAGAGAGTGATTGCACATGCTGTAAATTTTAATGTAATGTAAATTAGATAGAATTTAAATTGTTCAGATTCTGCCCACTTCTTTGATAATAATCCTATCAAAATTTTGGTGTGGCACTCAAGGATGAAAGTGTAGCTAGCTCTGAGCCCTCTGCCCTACAGTATTGGAAATAGCAGCCCAGGTTGTCCTTTATCTTACAGACTTGTTGTAATTTTTTTCATTTTTTGAGAACAAAGAAATATCACTCTAAACCTTCTTTCTGCCAAACATTTAAATATACTTATAATACCAGAGAGATTGTTGGGAAATCTATTCATAAACACATAAGCAAAATTTTTCTCAACATGTTATAATTTATAGCAACAAATAATTTTGTCAATAGAGAAAATTATTTCTTTAGAGCAGAATATGAAACACTTTAGAATATATAATGAACATGAAACTGAACTCTTTAACAAAGAGTTATCCAAACTTGTGTGAGCATATTTCCTAAGTTAGCCAGAGCTGATTTTTGAATGGTTCTCTCCAGTCTTCTCAAAGGGTTAAACCAGTTTTTGAATCAGAAAATTGTATCTATTTGCTGAAAGCTTTTCAGAGTAAGTAAAGTGAGTTGGACAGTCTCCTACTGCCAATGAGTATTAGCTGCTCAAATGCTTTGTCAGCTCTAGAGGTAAAAGATAAAATATAGGTAAAAAGATACCTATATTATTAATGTCCTTTCTAGGGAAGTAGTCAAAGTTTTCAGGCTTCCCTTTTATGCACACCACTACACAGTTATCAAAAACTGTGAACAGTTTATAAGTAAGGAACAAGTAATGTGTGCCACTGAACCACATGAAAGTTGTGTTTCTCTTGACCCACCAAATTTAATATGAATTAAGGGTGCCATATTTCATTCAAGGATATACTTAAAAGTTCCTGCAGCTCTATACCAATGGCTTGGTTTGGTTTAAAAGGACAAATACACATTAATCTCTTTTAATGAACATCTGCATGCAAATAGAATGAGTCATCAGCATGTTTAAAGTAAATCTGAAAGCAATTGATCCCCTTCCAAACTTTGATAAACACAATGTGCTCATTATAGAGGAATGTCATAAATTTTCCTTCCTTTGCAAGAAGCATACTTTCTAATAATACCGTGCTGAAATCTGTTTTTCAATTGTCCAGAACCTTTCTTCTTTTATTTAAGAGGCTTTTGCTAGATTCATAGAGTGCTTTTAAGGTTTTTTTTGGGGGGGGGATTTTAATTTCATTAGATATTTTTCCTGCCCACCTATTGAAATCTGGGGAAAAAATCCTCCTTCTTCCCCTTGAAGGAGCTTGCTTCATCAAATCTTCCTTTCAGATTTAAGGGAAGGTGGGGAGCCAGAAAAGCTTCAGCCTAATGAAGAGTAGCTTGTACTATAAAAGACAGGACAGTTCCCCCCCCATATTCTTCCATGATCTTGTAATGAATAAAAAACAATCATCCATAACCCATCAATGAGAATTTCATTGAACTTTTCATATTCCTTTGGGGGAAAAATGAAAACAAAGTTTCCATCCAACTGAATAAAGATGATGAGAAAGCATGCCACAGAAACATTCAGTCCAACGCTTTTGAAAGCGGTTTGGGCAAAAATTGCCTTGTGTTCCAAAACAGCTGTTTTTCCTGGCACATAATCTTCCATAGTTACATAGAGATTTGGCATTATGCATTCTGTGTGATACATGGAAATAAACGTAGAAAGGCTATTACTGCTTTACAAGAGATTCCATGAGAATGATGCACTCTAAACTGGAGACTAGATGCTATTGTACTCAAAACAGTCTTCACTGGCAAGGATATTCTACTGGTTATGTACTGTAGGTAGTATGTGCAAAATATGCAGAACTACTCAGTGCAAAGAACAGCTAAGTTAAGGTAATCCATGTTCAAAGTAAATGTATGTTTTGATCTTTATATGAACCAAAATGGAAACAGGCAGAAATGCAGTGGTTCCAGGCTGTACGAAAAGAAACAGAGCTGAATATCATCAGCATATTGATGACACTGTGCCCTATAACTCCAAACAACATTCCCCAGTGGTTTCATTTCATATTGAACAGCAAGAAGGACAAGGTAGAACTTTGGAGGACCACTATTCAACAACATACAACAAGGATTCATGTTGAACAGTTATCCTCCAGCACCATCTTCTTTATATGCTATTTATTTATTTTTCACATTTTTAAACCACCCATCTCCCTTTCTTATAGTAAGAAAGACTGGAATCACATAAAACTGGTGATCCAGAAAAATACCATGGTCAATGATTAGAAAGCTGCTAGGAAGTGTAGAACCAATAAGTCCATATGCCATCTCTGTGGTATAAATCATTCATCAAGGTAATAACAAAAGCAGTTTTTAACTATATTCTGACTGAAAAAATTATTGAAATGGATCAGAAAAATCACTGTCATTCACATGCAGCTGGAACTGAGATACCAACTTGACTTCTTTTCCCAGAAATGAAAATCTGAAACTGGCACATAACTGTACATGTCCCCTGTTAACTGTACATGTTAAGGGAGAATTTCTTCAATAAAGGTTCTATTTCTTCCTCCCTTAGATGGGAGACAACACACCTCTCTCACAAGGAGGCCTTACCTTCCTTAACTATATTTAAATATTGACCAGTTTTATCAGATTGAATAAGCAGATTGTGGTCCTTTTCTTTCTATGCACCCTGTCCAGATCCTCAGTATAAGTCAGAAGAATCCAATGTAACATGTCCTGACCAGATCTGGAAACCATTTCCACTTTGCCCAAAAGGAACAATGCAAATTGTTCACAGTATTTCACTCACTGTTTTGTCTTCCTCTTTCCACACTTAGCAAAATATAGAACACAGAATGGAATAAGAACTTGTTCAGTGCAAATACAAGAGGCCAAGAAGTCAATCCTCTAGGCTACCTTCTCTGCTTTGGAGAAAGAAGCTTTTAGGTGGGCTTTACTTGATACACTAGAGTTTTCCCACTTGTACTCTAGCTCTTGTTCCATTCTCTTCATTATTCTCAGCTCCCTAGAAAATCAAGGCTTATTTGGCTCCAGGAGAGGGAAAACAACAGTTAGGAGAAATTGTGTCAACTGCCCAGATTGTCAAGTTTCTTGCATTCAGGAAATGTTCCAAAAATCATTGCTCAAAAAGTCTTTCATTGTGTTATCTGAGCTTTAAATAGTTAGAGATCAAACAAAACAATCCAGGACTGAGAGGTCCAGTGATGATTTCTTGAAGAGGGTTGGACCACTCCCTCAGATGCGACCACCCCCTCTTGTAAAGAAGCATTCACCACAGCTTGGATTCATCTCCATGTTACTTCATGGGAGGCCTTGACCATTCAGGAAGGATATGGACCTTACAGGTGGTAGAATTTAATGCCCTAAAGACTCTGTCCACTTCCTCATAACTAAAGGTTTGAACTCATTCCAGATAAACAGAAAGACTGAACCTCAGTCACATCCAGCTCCAAACAGATAACTATATCCAACAGATGCTTAGATAGCCCTGTAAATATTCTCCTAACCCCTTGCTTACCCAAGAGGGACTGAGTAGCAAGGTTGTTAAGTGGTTATGTGTGAATGCAATGAAGGCTGAGAAATAAGTACATTTTGGTACCCTTATCACCACAAGGTTATCCTTTATAAAGATTCTTATCTGAGTTCAGTTGGACTTGCACATCACCTTCCTCCAACAAAGTTCTAGGTATCTCTTATATTGCTTCATCTCCAAAAATCAGAGGGCCCTCCAGGATCCATATGCCATGGAACCCACCAGACATAATCTAATCCAAGGCTACCATTCCTTGCTCATTCCAAGCAGGAACTCAGGCCCTGATCATACACCTGAACTTCAGAAACTTCCTCTGTAAACCCACCAGGTCCATCAAGCAACTGGGACAGACCAACCAAATTATTAAGGTGTGATTTCCAAGGTATCTTCAATTTCAGGCCAACTGAAGTTAGTTGAAATCTCCTAGAATTCATTACCAAAGTGACCATAGCACTGAGCAGCTAAGGTAGGAAAATGGGTACACAGCAGTGAGACTGGTATTCAAACAACACTCATCTGATTTCTGTGGTCCAGCCTCACAGATAAGGTGTCCCATAGGGCTATCTGTTGAGCAATGCTCCTGGAAGTCATCAGAGCCTCTTGGATGACAATAACTGCATCTACTACCCGTCTCAGAGCCTTGACTAATATCACACCCCAAACCCTAATTGAACACATTTCCAAGAAAGCCTCTCCCATAACCAGAACTCAGGAATCCATGCAAAATTGACTCTGTCATTCATCAAGGGATGAGAATTTATGTGAGATCGTTGGCATTCAGCACAAGCAATGAAAGCCAGGGCTACTGAAGCTCCAGTGATCAATTCTTGGTGTTGAACACAAGGGGCTGGAACATGGCACTGATACTACATACTGAAATCACTTTCCCTGAGAACAACCTATCTTGTCCCTGCTATAAAGACTCTGTATATAAGTGTAGAGGTAGTATGACACAACTGAAGGAGCACTCCATATTTGAAAAATATTTCAAAGAGCAGAGATATGATAAATCTAGCACATTCTAAGGAAAAGGATTGGAAATCTGCAGCTTCGCACATGTGTTAAATATATCAGCTGCTCCAATCAGTAGACATATCTTTTGAGACACTGCAAACTGAGTAACTGTGTAAGGCAGTACTCAACCTGATGTGAAATTAAACGTCACTAAAATTGTTTCAGCCAAAGAATCAGGGTCTTTACTTCTCAATATTATATATTCCAATTTATTCTAATTATCAAATGAATAAACTCTACACAAATATCATGAAAATAGTATCTTTAATAAACAAATATACTTACAATACAACACTGACACTTATGTATGTTGTAGCATTAATTCTTTGCTCCGGATTTAAATAAATGTTTCTCACTCTAACATTTTAATGGAGATATATAGACCAGCACAAACTTCACAAATGTAACAGTGAATAGTTTTACTGAGCCAATATTTTGGATTTTTTTCTGATTTTTAACGAACATGAAACTGAGTAGCATATGGAATCTAGCAGCTCTTTTATTTGATAGTTTATTTTATAAAATAAAAATTATTTTATACCCAACCCAACAAATTCATTATTCACAAATTAAACCCATTTCTAATTAAAACAAAAACTTCTATCTTCTATTAGCAAGGTTTTTATAGCCCACTTAGTTTTTAGCTTCATTCAAATAAAGAGATGCACCCACTGCTTGTCTTCTAGTGTCATCTTTCTACTGAAAAGTAAATTACAATCTATACTACTAATTTCTAAATTCCCATTTAAAAAGTAATACGCTTTGGAAATTAATGTTCAAACTGCAATTGCTCCAAATATAACTAGGAGCACTTAAGCCCCATTCATTCATGCATATTGTAGAAAGTAGCTACAATGTGGTCACAGTTTCTGAATACTGAATACATTCCAGTGTGGAGTTGGATTCATGTCACTTGGCCTATTTTACTTTAGGTGCTATTGATTCCTCATTTTTAATAATTATGTATCTGCCTCTAAATTCCTAGAGGCTGCAGACTTAATAGAGCAATGGTAGAATTATGAATTTTCTAATTTCAGACTTCTAACAAACTTCTTGGATTCAGATAAGACACAAGATTTTATGGCCCTGGAATGGATAATGCTAAGCTATCCTTTTAGTCAAACTGATCAAAGGCCTATTCAGTCTTCATACTAATAGCATGCATCACATGAGAGAGGCATCCATGTCTCTTCAGGAATTACTCAATACATCTTTATCTTCCACTATGCCTAAAACAAATAGTTTGAAAAAAAAACAAATAATTTGTATTATATGGAAGAGTGGGGAGAAAGTGACAGAAAGATTTTTATGATACAATTTTTGAGAGTGAGCCTTGCTACAAAGGAATCGATATGATCATACATTGTTATTTTATTTTAGGATAAGTTTAATCATTAAATTGATTCATCCTTTCTAATTCTAGTGAATCTCTTGCATTATGAAATATTTAAAAGTATACTATAAATCAGGCATTCTTTAAAGTATTCCTCTTCACTTGGGGTTCCCCAGATATTACAGAACCTCAAATTTCCAATATTTTAGCCAATGTGACTGATTTGAATTTCATAATTTCTTGTTAAATTTTAACCTCAAAACATATGAAGACATCAGATGATATATTCTCCAGATTGAAGAAAGATGTTAGTTTTTTTTAATTTTTATCTCTAGAAGTCTAACATTGTCTCTGTATTATATGCATACTTACTCAGTGTATTGCTGATTCACTGTGATTATTTCTAAGTCAATGTCCATAATATTTTCTAACTCAATTAAGTTTATTTATTAGAAAACATTATTAAGATTGTACATCCAGCTTTGCACAAAAGGACAACAAATTTATCTTCCTTAGGTAAAGTTTCCCCTGCCACTCATGTCTGACTTTAGGGAGTGGTGTTCATGTCCGATTTACAGCCAAGGGAGCCAGCATTTGTCTGAAGATGCTTCCGTGGTCATGTGGCTGGCATGACTATATGCTAAGATACACGGAATGCTGTTATCTTTCCCACTGAAGGTGGTACTTATTTACTTGCATTTTTACATGCTTTTGAACTGCTGGAGCTCCTTCCATTGGGACTGACTCAAATCTGGGCTGCAAAAAATTAGATTACTACTAAGTGGCACTAGGAGACCCAGTTTAGTGCAGTGGTTAAGGCACCAGGCTACTGGGAAACCATGAGTTCAAATCCTTCCTTAGGCACGAAGCCAGCTCATTGACTTCTCTCTCCCAGTCCTAGAAAAAAGGCAATGGCAAACCATTTCTGAAAATCTTGCCAAGAAAACTGCAGGGAGATATCTAGATAGTTGCCAGGAGTCAACGTTAATTTGAACCCCCCATCCCCCAAAATATAGCAACATTAGAAATTTCTGAATCTCTTTGCTGTCATAAAGTGATCATGTGGGTTCTTGAATTCTACAGCTTCCTTTTCTCTTTGATGTATCCCCAAAAACCTGTCCTGAAGATTAGATGCATTTCTAGAATAAATTGAAGGTAGAAAAGGATTTTTTTTCATTAGTGGACCACTGCTGGATGGAAACATGAGATACTACCCTGAAGGATTTTGTTAAAAAAACAACAACACATGGCATTAAAGTATAGGCATTTGATTATCAATGATAATGTAGATGTATAACCGGCATTAAGTTCCCCTAGTTCCATTCTTCTGGAAATCCACTTGAAATACTATTGTATAGTAGTGCATGCTCAGTTCTAAGGGACTATTACGAAGTATTCGCTCTGCCAAATACAGTAGGATTCAACAGTAAAGTTACTTCACATTATACTTTCAGTCATCGCTTTCATCATTTATTTTTCTAACATGTACATGAAAGCAGATTTTAGATGTCTAAATATATCTGGAAGGATGGACCATTAACTCTATGAGGAAATCAACAATATTTTTCTGTCTCCAAGGTATTTTCATAGCATCATAAGAAGTTATGGTAACCTATGCAATTGCATGGTCTCATTTTGTTTAAGAAATCAAATTTCTGGACATACTATCCAATCAGAAGTTACTAGGACTTTTATATAAATGGCAGTGGACATAACAGCTAAAACCTCAAATTTAGCCTCTGGAGGGAAAAATAAAGAGCAAGGAAGATGAATATACCAGGGTAATAATTGATAAAATCAAGATGTTATTTCAAACTGGGTTACCCATTCTCTTCCTTGAAGTTTTCCTCCTTTCCTCATTCAGGGCTCTGAGATAGTTCCAGTGTTGATGGCCAGGAACTGTAGGATTAAGCTAGGTGATATGCTTTCTCTTCAGCCATTTATAGCAGCAACTGTGAGAATGGGTCATCTTAACTTACTGAACAATCCATTACATTGAACAGTTCTTGTTCCTGGATATTGCAGTTATTAGTTTAGCCCCCGCTGGTGTCTCACCTACTGCAAAAATCTATGGGTCTTCTTCCCTCCCCCCCACTCCTAATCTTGATCCAGAACTTGGTAGTACTTATTGTTCTGGATTTCCTTCATTTTTCCAATATTTCTTCCTTTCAAGGCCTTACACTGGCTCAACATTTGTGTCATTTTGAACTTAAGACTCTTTAATCAGTCATTTCCTACTACTGTCCTAGAAGATCTTGTCCTGGCATATTATGCAACATAATGTGTTCAATGTCTTCAAACCATTCCCTTCTTGCATGTAAATAGCACTTTGGGGCTAAGGCATGACTTTTAATAGACATAGAAATTATAGAAATTCCTAGGATTGTCTGCATCTAGCTAAATTATTCTAATATTTCTAAGAATCTACCAAGTAACACTGCTGGACTGCACATATGACAAAAGTCTGGGTAAATGGGTTCCAGCAGCCATTAATTTTAATCCAAATCTCTTTTAGTTTCTTAATTAGGACTGTTGCAGTTTGCCAAGTTTGGGGTGTGTGCATATATGTGGGTGTGAAAATATGGCACACAGTCTTCCATCAGTTTTCTGAACAAACTTTATATTCTCCTTTTACAAGGATAATTGATGAAAAACAAATGCAAAAATCACATTCAGGAATATTGCAATAAGGCCATAAAGAGAGAGGAGAGTTCTCTCTCGGATGGAAAAAATTTGACTTCCAGGATCCTGCTGCATCAAATCTGAACACTGGGAATAAGTCAAAATGCTTTTTAATACTTGTTTGCAAAACCAAACAGGGTAGAGTGTTCTTTGAGAGGTTATATAAATCAGTGTATTTACCCTTTCCCCTACTTTCCCAACTCCGTTAGTTGATATGGGCACAGAGATTAACTCTGTGCTTCCCATGATGGAGATGCCTTTTTGTCCAAAACCAGGTGGAAGGTGGAAATAGAGAAAGTGGAGGGGGATGAGGAGAAAGGAACAGGATGGAATGGGGAAATAGAAGAAAAAGATGGGGGGGAAGAGGGCACCTCCCTCAGGCCGATTGTTGCCTTGAGAGGGAGTCTTGGGGATAATTTGGCAAAATTCTTGTGGGTTAAATTAGGCTTCCTCGTGTGTAATTCTAGTACTACTGTAATGTCCATATTGCAGTTCCTTGCAGATTTAAGGGATGATTGACAGCACCAGATGAAGTAATGGTGTTGTTTGATGTAACATCGTTGTTCACTTCAGTTGTTGAGTCGGTGACTTAGACTTTGGCTGCCAAGCTGGAGGAGGCATATAATTACACAAACACCTCCCTGAGTAAAGCCAAAATTATGGGTTTATTCAAGTTCTGTCAGAGGACATTCTTTACTTTTGCAAGTAAACTATATGAACAGATGAAGGGCACCCTAATGGGATACCCAATATCTGGTATTGTGGCTGAGCTGATGTTACAGAGATTGGAGGTGAGGGTTTTTGCTCACTACTGGCTGGCATTCTGGCACAGATATGTGGATATGTTTGCCATCATCCAGAGGGTAGACCTGGGGGGATTCCATAGGATGCTCAATGAGGAATTCCCGGACATTCAACTTGTGTCAAGGAGTTAACAGATAAGCTACCCTTCTTTGTATTAATCCACAAAGTGATGGAACGCTGGAAATGTTATTTTTCAAAGCCACCAATATAGTGCAAATTCCGAACTATCACATATTGGCACATAAGAGAACTTGTGTTCAAACACTGTTTGAGAGGCTTACTTCCACCTGTAGCATGTGTGCAGAGAAAAAGAACGGCAATACCTCTACCATCAATTTCAAAGCAATGGATACTTGCAATCCTTCCTTAAAAGATGTCTAAGACAATGTCAACAAGATCCACCAAAGGAGATCAGATGGTGGCATCCTCTCCCTTACATTTCTGGTTATGGTGCACACACGAGCACGGACATGTTCAATTTGTCAACTGCAACCATTATCGATTGTGCAGATAAGAGGGTGGCGAAGGTCGTCATTGAGGCTTGGGAGACGGGCCTGACAGTAGTGATTAGGTGCAGGGAATACCCCCTGGCACTTCAAGTGCTCTGCCACAACATCTGCTGGCATAGTAGGCACATCAAAATTAAGAGCTGGAAGTTTGTCCTTCTCCCCCTCCCCTTTTGCTCCCTGTTCCAAGCCTTTTCCACATTTTTAGTATTCGGGCACTGCACCCGCTGGTGTGATTACAGCTGATGCTAGGAGCCAGGAACAACCCTCCTCCCGTTTCTTTTTTCCATTCTTGAGCCCCCCTTTTCCCTTTCTTCCTTCTCTTTCCCTTGTCTCCCTTCTGTCCCTTTCTCCTTACTTTCCCTCATCTCCCTTTCCCCCCATCTTTTTCCTCCATTTCCCCTGTTCCATCCTGTTCCTTTCTTCTTATCTCCCTCCACATTCTCTATTTCCACCTTCTTTCCACCTGGATTCAGATGAGAAGACATCTCCATTATGGGAAGCACAGGGTTAATCTCTGTGCCCATATCAACTAACAGAGTTGGGAAAATAGGGGAAAGGGCAAATGCACTAATTTATATAACCTCCCAAAGAACACTCCACCCCATTTGGTTTTGCAATTGTTTCTTATTTGCAGTGGACGTGCATATGGTTATCTTCAGAGGATGAGCTCTAGCTGATGAGCTCAAAAAGTTAGACATTAAAAAGCATTCCTGGTGTTTTTCATGTATTTAATATAGGGTACAGTTCTTTTTACTTAAATCACATATATGAAGTTTCTGCTATTTAATCCATTTATGAATATGCAAAGGAAGGAGTAGTGGTACATTAGACCCATTTTATCTTGTGAGATATTAGTGTATTTGCTGAACACAATAGAAAGTAGACTGAGATGTCCTGGTAGATCTTTGGTTAAAGTGCCATTGATTGGTGGGATTTCTGATTTTCAACTGTTTAATAATTTTCTCTGCCTTCTACCATAATAGGCGCCTGAGAAATAATACTTAGGACTGACCAAGAGCCAGACATTCTGGAGTGTGAAGTCAAGTGGGCCTTAGGAAACATTGCTAACAACAAAGCTAGTGG
>JANHZU010003584.1:61708-86026 GCA_032468055.1 Acrochordus granulatus
GGAGAAGACTCTTGAGGGTCCCTTGGATGGCAAGGAGATCAAACCAGTCAATCCTTCAGCAAATCAAACCTGATTGCCCTTTGGAGGGACAGATATTGAAGCTGAAGCTCAAGTACTTTGGCCACATAATGCACAGGGAGGACTCATGAGGAGACTGTGATGCTGGGAAGGACTGAAGGGAAGAGGAGAAGGGGACAGCAGAGGATGAGATGAATAGATGGCACAGTCAGTGTGATGGGTGTGATGGGTGTGTTGCGAAGAGTCGGACACTACTGTGCGACTGAACAACAACAAGATCGTGGAACAATCACTTTTGGATTTTCCAGCTCTTTTGGAATAAAATGTCCTTGTGGTTCACAATTCTATGATTTTCTCTCTCCCTCTCTTTTCCAGGTGACCTGTAATAAGGACCACATAATCTCTAATCTGAACAAAGAAAAGGAGAATTATACACATTTCTCATAGGAAAATACAACTCCTCTCCTCTCCAAGTCTACAGGTTTAGGTTATATAGATCATGCCTCATTTTTCCTCATGAGATATTGATATAAATAGATGTTTCTGAAAGCTAGACAGTGTCCTGATTCTATATTTGTGACAGTGTTTGCAGACCATGAAATTATTGATTTCCACTCTTTCTTCTGTCCCAAATTGGTACAAAATGAGTAATGAGAAAATTCACGTGGTTGAACTTAGCTACTATCCAATAGGCAACATTCAGCTAATTAATAGATATACTGTAAGCATCCATAGCATGTTATAATGATGGAGAAATGATAGCACACCTGCAGTGATCTCACAATACAAACCTCTCTTTTTTACTTGTATTCTTCACAGGGTTTGCCCTGTGAAATTGTGGCACACATTTTTGCCTGTTGCCCTCCATTGTACAAAACTGTGTCAGTGGCACTGTCCCTGAGATCATAATTGGCTATTAGGGATGATCACTAAAACTAGATCAAGGGAATTCAGCTAACTTGTAACTTGAGTTCCAGAATGAGAGGTATGTTACTTTAACAATAGTATTCATTACCCACTATACTGTACCATTATCCAACAAAAATAACTGTGAATTAAATAGCCTAGATTTGGATAATCATCAGGCATTTCAATCAGCTGAAATTGCAGCTAGTGAAAATAAATTTCCCAATCCCTCTCTTATATGCCAGTTAGACCCATTATATTTGTGTTGGACTTAAGAATGTCCATAAGGGCCCAGGATTAAACCTTTGATCACATGCCATCTAGACTGCCTCCCCCATGGTTGAACTTTACCTTCAATAATTGTTAGTCAGACAAAAGTATGCACCTGTTCTTCCTCTGTTCAAGGAATTCATTACATGTCCAAAGAAAGTAGTACATTCTGGGAAGGTTTTCCTAAACTAGCATGCACTGCATTGAGCCTGGCACAACTGGCCTTTTGATCTAGCATTCCAGAGACCAGAGAAGTTCAGTAAATCAGGGCTTATGAGTCTATATTTTAGGCATACAGCACAGAAAGCCAAGAAAATATTGAAGGGAAGCCATCTCTTAAATGTGTAGCAACACTTGTCACTTCTAAAAGTCAACCCCCTGCTGCTCACATTTGTATTTAATTTGTGAACAGTCGGCAGAAATTTGGAATTCACAAACACTCAGTTCCTCCCAATCCACCACTTAGTTTAGTTTCAGAAATAGTTATTAAAGTGACAGTAGTTTTTTTCCCAACTGAAAGTCTGCAAATGAAACATGCCTACTGACCCACAGAGAATATGATTACTTTTCTGCCATGCAAAGGACCTCTACAGCATTTTGGGAATGATGCCAGAAAACTGATACAGGGATTTTTTTTGTAAGAAAAGTGTTTTTAATACTTTGTGAAGATGCATATTTAGAGAAAGTGGCATGACAAATATTTCATGCGCCTAGCCAAGATAGTTTCGACCTCAGTGAACAGCTTTGCTGATGGACTTCATTTCTGGGCAGAAAAGATGCATATGCTTAATAATTGAGCTTGAACCCATGCAGGATTCTTTGGATGAAGAATCTGAGAGACCTCTTAAAGATTCAAATGAAGATAAGAAACTTCTTGAGAGAAGTCATTCACAGGTGTATGGCTGTGACATTTTACAAGAAACTGGAACTAGGTTCAGACATCATTTAGTTTTCTTGGTTTGCTGAATAAGTTGCAAAGAGTTGAATTCAAACATCTTGCAAAACCACAAAGCACATCTTACAAACCATATTGACCAAATGTAATGGTACACTAAATTAAAAATAAACCACCCATATTCTGTTTTAGTAAAATGTGTGAACCTAGACAATGAATACCAAGATTAGGTAATTTAAGCTTACCTCATGAGTGCATAGGATAGATCCAGTTAGGTGTAGAAGTTAAGGAACTGAATAGTAAATAATTTCAGTTTCTAAACTGTAATGTGCAAATATTAATACTGCTCTGTCTTAAAAGTTTAAGATGACTAGGGCATTTTGTTAATTAATAACCACTAATAAATTTTATTTATAAAAAGCTAAAAATTCCCTTGAGGTGAGTTCATCTCTTGACAACATGTACATACTCATGTTGCTTTCTTGAAAGAATATGAAAGTAGTTTCAATTTGTCACAGTTTTTTTACCTTATCTATCTAGTCCGCGGTCCTAAGATTTCCTAGTGGCCTGCTTCACTTTTTCAAAATCAGCCAAGATTGGCTAATTGCATCCACCTGTTGTGACACAAAGATTAATTAATAGTATTAAAATCTACTGAAACGTGATTTATATTTTGTAAAATATAAAATACATTTTGTAAAAATGTAGTCTTAAGTGTCTTGCTGTTTTTAAATGAGCATATTATATATTGCACATGCACACACACACACATATATACACACGTACATACATACCCAAGTTCAGTGATGGGATCAGGAAAGTGGTGGTCATGGTGATGTTTACTTCTTGGAGATTTCTCTGCCTGTATTTCAAGTTTGGCATCAGTTATGACTCCAGATTGGGAGGCATAAGTCAACGGCTGTCCATTAGGAAGCTTAATAATTTTCATAGGTTCTGTGCTGTAGATAATCAGATGTGAGGCCATGGATGGTTTTGAGCTACGTGATGTCCACTGTCCTGCATTGATGTCCTAGTTGAGACCTTGATTCCATGGCCAAGTTCAATGTTAGTTATGGTTTGATTTTGGAGTAGGAGTGATGTAATCTCTAAGTGCAGAACATTACCATCAGTTGGTTCTCAAAAAGAACATTCTCTGATCAGTTTTCAGCTAAGTCTCTGGTGTCATCTCCCCTCCTCAGCAATAAGGTAGGATGTATTAGATAATTTCACCCCAGGTAACTATTAGACCTGGTTGGGTATAAGTAGGGCCTTTGTACAGATCCATCTCATTTGACAGTTGAACCAAACTCTAATGGGATGGTTTAATATGTCCTTGTAACTCTTCTGCTCCATGAATCACATTGGTTATCCATAAGCTTCAAGATACAATTCAAGTTGCTGGGTATCATCTATAAAACTATACATGCCATATATGGGTACACTAGATATTTGAGGTACCATCTCTTGCCAATAATTTGTTCCTTTTCTCTGAGGTTATATAGAGTTGACATGCTGCAGAGCCTGTCTATTAAAAAATGCCATCTTATGGGATGCAGAAAATAGGCATTTCCTCTTGGGGCACCTTTAAAGGAGAAAGAAACATCAATAGCACATATTATGATAATACTATTTTAATAATTAAAAATACAAATAGTCAGTAACCTTTAGTAATGAAAGTCAAGAAGCACAATGAAAAAAGTGTAATATAAAATTAAATATAAATAAGACCAAACTAGTGACATCAAGTAAAACAATCAGCCTGAGAACTGACAGTGACAATACTGGTGGACAGCTTCTTCAAGTTACTTATGGTGTAGTGGTTAAGGCATCAGATTAGAAACTGGGAGATCATGAGTTCTAGTCCTACCTTGGGCACAAAGCCAGCTGCCCAAGGCAGTATTCACTTTCTCTCAGCCCTAGGAAAGAAGCAATAGCAAAATACTTCTGAACAAACCTTGCCAAGAAAACTTCAGGGACTTGTCCAAGCAGACCCCAGGAATCAGACATATTGAATGGAAGAAAAAAAATCAGCAGTAAAGAAACCAACAGTCAAGAAATATTCCAAAGGCTAGCACTTATAGAATATCCATGAAGGCCAGTGCCAGGGTTTGTCTATACCTCAAAGATCAGAATTGTGCAGGAAATGTCATTCCTTGTGGAAGCAAAAGTTGGATTTTGAAGAAGCCCTGGACAGAAAGAGTATTGATGCTTTTAAACTTTGGTACTGAAGAAGACTACTGAGAATACTAAGCCTAGCCAATAAAATAAACAAATTGATAATTGAATTAATCAACCCAACATTCTCACTCAAGAAAAAATGACCAAGCTCATTTGTAGAACAAATGACCAAGTATACTTTGGGTATACAGAGTCAAGATCTAGCTCTCTGGAAAATACTAAGAAAGGTAGACGTAAAGAAAAAGAAAAGAATGGCCTTCAGCAAGGTGGATGGACTCATTAATAGGAGTTAGGGATGATCTTAAAAAGACCTGAAACACCAGGTCAGGACAATATTGTTTTGGAGAAAGTTTATCTACATTAGATAGATGATGCTAGCATAGATACATGATGCTAGCAGTTGACACCAAATTGATGGCACATATTCAATTAATCAGCCAACAGTAAAGGAACCAACAGTCAAGAAATATACCACAGACTAGCACTTATTGAATATCCATGAAGGCCAATACATACAGCACAGTATGTTCACAATATAATTATGACACTGACTGATGATCTTCTGAACCCTTCTGAGCAAATATGGTTTGGTAATATGGTTGACAAAGTGGCAGATCTATAGCACATTTAAGTTAAAATAAAACACATGGCTACCACTGTCCAGAAGATTTAAAACTCTCATTGTCATTGCTTACAATTCATTTTTGCAGATTTTGCCTACTGAATTTACTTCCTAGCTTTAATTCCCTATAGCAATTTTTAGGCCTTCATTGCCTTTCAGGAGCACCCCATGGTTCCATCTCTTTTAGCTGATCTTCATCTAACAGTGCTGCGTTCAGAAAGGAGTGTTGAAAGGAGAAGCTTATTGGCTGATATATTCTGTAGTTGGCAGGTCAAAGATTAGTTATGACATTACCCAGACAGGTGTGAACAAGCTGGGCAAGTATTCCACTTCTTCAAATATGGTGAAGTATTACAATGCAATCTCACACAACAGCATGTCTCATTTGATCAGCCTTTAACTTTCAGATAAGCTTTGCACTAGTCCACAGTTCCCTGGAGGCAAGTGTCAGGATCCAGATTTTCTTTCCATTTGGCACCTATAGACAGCTCTAGGTGGCCTCAGCCAACCAGCAATGACCTTGCTTTCATTTTTGTCCAGTGCTTTTGTTGTCGGATTCCTCTGAAGCAATGCACTCCATCAATGGCAGGGAGATTTCAAATCCAGCTGGCAGGCTGGCTATTAACGTGAACTGCCGAGGATAAAAACCTCTTAAAAGGATCTCTCTGGTGCAGGTTTTTATAAAAACTTCTTTGACATGCTGCCTAGCATTTGTGAAAATGCCAGGGCACTGAAACTGGACAATTGAGCATGTTATTTTTAAAGCATCCTTTATAGTAGAGATGGAGGAGACATTTGTTTCACTCATACTCAAATGAAAACTTATTTTGAATTTTTGAAGTGATCCACTAATATATAGGGCTCAGTAATGCTTTACAATCCTCACTTTTCTGACTTTTGAAATGAAGTTCTCATTTATTCCTGACAGTGATATAGAAAGCATTTATTATATCATGAAGAATTATTTGCAGAAAACGTATTGCAAACCACAACTCACAGCCCTATATTTTCAGAATTACATGTGATTTTTAGAGCAAACTTGCTTGATCACAGACTGAGTATTAAACAACAGTCTTGAAAACAAGCAGCTTAAAAAAACTGAATTTGACAGATTCACGAAAACAAGACGCACAGAGAAGCTGAAACTGACATAATTTCTCTGCCCTGTTTCTTCCTGCTCTGTAAAGATGTAATTAAAGTTTTCCCCTGCCAGTCACAACTGACTCACAGGGGTCATAGATAGATAGGGAGCCAACATTTGTCCGAAGACACTTCCATGGTCATGTCCAAGGCACATGGAATGCTGTTACCATTCCCACTGAAGGTGGTTATCTATTTATCTACTTGAATTTTTATATGCTTTCGAACTGCTAGGTTAGCAGGAGCTGGAGCAAATAATGGGAACTAATCCCATTATGGGGCAGTGCTTGGGTCTCAAACTGCTGAGCTGAGCGACCTTCTGGCCGACAAGCCCAGCGTCTTAACCACTCAGCCACCATGCCCCCTCAAGAAAGCAAATTAAAAAAAAAAAACTTAGCACAGCTGCCAAACATGTCTGTCAAACTAAGAGAGGCTGAATGGCAAGTGATAAAGTAATGTGAGTTCCTCGTTTTGTTAATTTTTGCTAACATTCTGAATATAGCTTATTACACTGGAGATATGAAAATGGAAATAAAAGGACCTTTTAGGTCCTTTTGCAGAACTTGTCTTTTGCTGAAAAGTGTTCTGTGAATGAAGTGAGATTACATTTTTTGGATTCCCTTCTCTGGAGTTCAGTTATCTCTGAGCTTTAGGATATACTTTCACAAACCTTAGAGCTACTCCTTGTTAGAAACACTAGGATTTCGGGTCCATTGTTCAGGGACTGTTAACTCTTAAGATTTCTGATTATCTAAAGGCAATGATTGGTATTTCAGGCTTTGCTTTAAGCCAGAATATGAGCAGAGCTTTTTTTACGCTGGCACCTGTCTCACTTTTTATTTAGCTTTTCAATGTTTCTGGAAGTCAGTTTGGTTTATTGGTTTCAGTACATTCTAAGTGGATGATTTTCCCCTTACAATGTACTTTTCTACTTTTGTAGAATTTTCCATTAACCAAATTTTAATGTTTATACATTGTTTAAATGGTTTATTTCTGTTATTTTCTTCCGCTGAAAATTCTGTTGTTCAGTTGGTTTCATTTTCAGTGTTGTAGACTCCTTTGTGCAAAATCAGAATGATGATGATATTTCTTTGCAAATGTGAAGTAAATTGGAGAATCTGATTTAGAGGACAGAAGAATGGGTTTTTCCTTATATACTCTTTCCTTATATTATGATCCTGATCTTAGGAAAGGACAGGAACCAGACTGAAATAATTTCAGTGAAACTTTTTCCTCTCTCTCTCCCTGTGTGCATATATGTGTGTCTAAACATGGAATCTTGCTGAAATTTCAGTCAATATCCGAAATATGAATTCAGCTACACGTGAAACATTTTGTATGACGTTGAGATCCCATCACAATAGGGTTAGGAAGGTCACAATGTACAGATTTCTCAATTGTTTTCACAATTGTAAGGTTTTTGAGTAAGTTGAAACTGTTAACCCTTTTCTTTTAAGTCAGAAAATCTTAGCCCCTTTTACTTTCGTGGTTGACCTTTCTCGACACTGCCTTTGGTTCTAAAGAAAAAAAAATCTGCACAGAAAACACAGCACTCTTCAGCTAGTAAGTTTCCTGACCCTGAGATACAATAAAAGGTTCTCTTCCACCCCATCTTGGTTCCACTGATGTCTGCTAATCTCTTCTTCCAGTATGGATCCAAAAGGAATCAACTTTATGAGAAAATCCAGAAAATACTATTGACAGAAATTCTGCTTTCTATATTTTACTAAGAGTGAACATTACACAGAATGTAAACAAGCAAAATAAAAAAAAAACTATTTTTCTGTTTGTTCAGATATCATACTCCATGTAGTAAGATTTTTCCAACAGAAGAAAACAAAAAAATAAAGACAGGGGAAGAAATAAAGTTTTTCATTTCATTTTAAATTGGTTTATATTTTTATAGTAGATCAAAGTAAAAACAGACAAAACCTCAGAGATGCCATCAACTGGCCTTGTACATGTTCTTTAAGAATTCAGTGGTGAGGCCACAAATTGGTGAGTTGCAATTGCAGATAGAACCAAAGCCACAAAATATTTGCCCATTTGACTCTGCTAAAGCAGAAATGCAAAACAATGGGCATATGGAATTACTTTACTAACTTTAAAAAAAGGACTGAGATTAAGTATGAAGACATTAATCCTCCTCTAATTATTACATGGTTCTAAAAGAAATGAAAAAAGGCTATTTAAATGGAATAGTTCTGGCAGGCTTATTTATTGTAGTGGTATCCTAGAAGTAACATCAATAGATCTGCAAAGGTTTTGATGCATTAGAAATGAATCATGGAACTTATCTCACATGCCCTGTTGCTAATTTCCCTAAGAGATAAGTACGTGGACTAATAGAATTTACTTCATACTGAAAGTTACATTAAGAGAAAGTCAAGGAACTGCTGTCAGTTTGAGATCTTATGGCAGAACTGAGGATCAAATTGTGATTGTTGAGGCTATAGGCAAGCACACAACTTAGAAACTTTGAATCTGTAGGTCTAGCCTATATAACCTACTGACCTTATACAGACTTTTTCAAGAAGGGCTTCCATAAACACTTTTGCACCAAGCAAAAGATATATTACTTTAGAGGGGGAATAAAGAGAACATATGGTAGCAACATATGGAACATTTTTAGTGTGTCAATGGCGCTAGTTATTAGTAACAACAACATCAATTTCTATGTGTAGTTTCTGCCTTGTATTTACAGGACCAGGCTGAAGGATCATCCTGAAAAAATCATACAGTGGTCTATGGCCAAAGTCCAAAATGTAAGAACTAGTAAAATAATTCTCTCGCTATTCTGGTGAAAAATTTAACAGGAAAGTAACCAGGTTAAAGTAACCAGATTTCCTTGTTTTTTGCATCTTTTCTATGGTAATATTTTGTAGGGCAATATTTTTCATTAGGAGTATGGTTCTATACGTTCCATTCCAAAAAGAGAAGTAGAACCAGATTATTCAAAAGTTGTATCTTTTTCCATGGTAGGAACACTGAAAAAGCTTTTATGTTGTTCAGTTCCATAACATGACATTTGGATTTGTATCAACCATGTTATTGCAACCACATTACTGCCTTGAGACATCAGCACCATATTACCATATGGGAAATGACATCAAACAGTACAAGTCCAACGTATGACACTCATCTCAGCATGGAAACATGTTAGCAGCTTCTATTAAGTATTTGATTTGCACCGTTTGTACTGAATCTTCTGTCTCAGGAAATACTGTGGGAAATGTCAATACCAACGTAATGCCCCCCAAGTTAAGTCACTAGGTGGGTGAATTCTTATGGTGCAGAAGCTTATTTTCAAAGCTTAAAAAAAAAGATCATTCATTCAGAATTAGTAATTATCTAATTGAATCAGACCATGAATATGGTAGCATTTTTTCACCCAGAAACTTCAGTCATCTAATGTCTGATTCATAAACTTGTATAAGCCTCAGTTTCTCCTAAGAAGTTTGCTGTTTTTCTTAATAAGGAGGTTATTGGCCTCAGCATATTCTGAATTCTACTTCTTTGCTGCTCTTTATTTAGTTTTTGATCAGGAATATTATTCAAAATGTTAAGGATTTCAGGGTCTCTTTGTAAGGAAAACACAGCCATTTTGATATCCAGTTACCTGTATCTACTGACAAAAAAGCTCATCTTGCTCTTGTCTCTGAATTCAAATACCAAGAATAAAGTGATGACTTCCGTTGAAAATCAAAGAATGAATTGCTTTGATTGATGTGTACAATCATCGTCATGGTAACATTTAATTTCCTTTATAACCTTGTAATAATTAGTTGAGGATTTTTTTTTAAGATGGTGGACAGGACTGGGCACAGAGCGTGGAGCTCCTGCTAATTCTCTTGAATTGATTGAATTCTTTTGCTCTTGCCCTAGATGTCAGCTGTTTAGTGGGTGGCCTTCTGGTTCACCTGGGAACAGCAGGGCGTTGAGGGTAGCAATGGCAGCAGCAGTGGTGCTTTCAGCTGTCTGGGAGGCCTCTTCTCCCTTCTTTTTTTGCCCAGGAGATCAGCTGTGCAAGTGGATGGCCCTCTGGTCACTTGGGAGCAGTGGGCAATGGTGGTGACAGCAGTGGCAATGGTGGAAGCAGGGAGTCAGCTGGGCTTCAGCTGGTCAGGAGGCTGGGAGTCAACTGGCTTTCTGGAGCAGCCAGGAATAGTGGTGTGGTGACTGTGATGAAGCTGGGGCAGGGAGGGTGAGAGCCAGCTGTTTGGCGGCCAAGGCCTTCCTGGAGCGATTGGCAATAGCAGCGTGGCAGCTGCAATGGTGACTGTGGGGGCAACAAGGGAGTTGTAAGACTGAGGCCTTACCTGAGTGTCTGGAAAAGTGGCACAGAGGGTGTGATGGCAACTATGGCAGTAGTGGTGAGGGAGGCCAAGAGTCAATTGGTCAGCAGCTGAGGTCTCCCAGAGCAGCCAAGAACAGTAACAGAGTGGCTGTGACGATGGCCACGGAGCTGTGAATCAGCTGTTAGTGGCTGAGGCATTTAGGATAGGATTTTTAGACACTGGGGACTGTCGCTTGAAGCAGAGGGACTGCTTGGGAATTTGTGGGATATCGTGGCCACTGGAGGGATAGAGAAGATACCGGTTGGCCACATTGGGGAAAACTGAAGGCCCCATTAGCTAGTGAGCTGGTGAGAGCCAGGGCCAGCCTGGGTGCATTTGTTGTTGTGTGGAGCCCCTCACCATGGTGAGGGCTGGGTGATGGGATTTGTGTGTTTGCCCTCCCTCTATCTAGCAGTGAGAAGGCTTAGTGTTGAGGGGTGGGCATTGTATGCGTGGAGGAGGCAGGAGCCTTGTGGCTGAGAGCTTTTGCTATAGTGCTGAGGGGCTCCTGTCTTCATCCCCTCCCTAGGGTGTTTGGGAGTGTGGTAGTGGATGAATGGGATGGCAGAGACTATGGCTCACAAAGTGGGGAGGTTGGGGTGGGAGAGGAAACATCACCCTGGGGGTTCTTGGGCAGGAGAATGTGCTCAGGTGGTAATGGGTAAGGGGTGCTACAGGAGCCAGAGGGCAGATGTTTAATATCAGTCTTGTGTTCCAGCCCTCTGCACTTATGCTCAGCCCCTGGTGAGCATACCCTTGGAGCCCCTGCAATCTGGCTGTTGCTGGTGAACACCAGGTCAGTCAATAATAAAGCTCATTTGTGATATCATTAAGGAGGAGCAGGCTGACCTGGCATGCTGAGACCTGGCTGGCTCCTAAAGGGTGGGAGTTGCCCTCTTGGAGATGTGTCCAGCTGATTTTAAGATTTGGCATCAGCCAAGACCCCAGGGCAGAGGAAGAGGGGTGGCAGTGATCATCCAAGAATCTCTCTTTGCCTCAAGGGGCCTTGCTCCACATGTGCCCAGTTGTGAGAACCTGTTCTTGAAGCTCAGCTCATGGGATCAGTTGAGATCATTGCTACTGTACCAGCCTCCCTGCTGCATAGCTTCCTCCCTTCCTGAGTTGGTTGAGTCCATCTCAGGGTTGGCAGTGGACTTCCCCAGGCTGATGGTTCTGGGGGATTTCAATTTGCCATCCCTGAGTTTGTCCTTAGGTTTGGCTCAGGAGTTCCTGGCCTCCATGGTGGTCATGGGCCTCTCCCAGATTATCTTGGGCCATACTCAAGACAGTAGTCACACTTTGGATATGATTTTCTTGTCAGAGAAATGGCAACGTGACCTGGTGGGGGAACTTTCAACATCCTCCTTGTCATGGTGTCCTTAAGATTCTCTTATGTCATTGTCCTCTGTGAGGAAGTTGGACCTATTTGAGCAGTCTGCCCTCAGTAACTGATGGATCCAGAAGAATTTCAGAGGGAGCTGGGGGATATCCCAGGGATATTGATGCATGGTCCTGCTGAAGCCCTGGCTATCCTGGAATCAATTGGCAGCTGAGGTTTTGGATAGGATCATGCCCATTCAGCCTCTCTCCTCACATCACACTTGATACTCCCCATGGTTCACAGAAGAATTACAAGTGCCGAAGAAGGTAAGGAGATGCCTGGAATGCCACTGGTGGAAGACAAGGGAAGAATCTAACTGAACATGAGCTAGAGCCTCTATCAAGGTCTACCTTGTGGCGATAAGGGTGGTGAAATGTAATTATTTTTCTGCCCTTATTGTGTCTGCAGAGTGTCATCCTTTGGCCCTGTTTAAAGTCAACTGATCCTTTCTTGGAAGCGGGGATTTGGAAGGTCTTTTGCAGAGCTGTGCATAGGAATTGCAGAACACCTGGCAGATAAAGTCACCCAAATCCAATCCCAGTTGGAAGCCATACATGAGGCAACTCCACTTGAGATGCTAAGGGAGGAGTCTTGCCCTGTTATCTGGGAACAATTTAATCCTATTGCCCCTGATGAAGTGGACAGGGTCCTCAATGTTGTCTTTATGACCACTTAGATCTGTGTCCCTCCTGATTGGTGAAAGCCATCAGGATTATGACTAACAGGGGAGACCATGAAGTGATAAACTTTCCACAATCTTTTAAGGAGGCCCTGGTTTGTCCCTTACTAAAAAAAAAATTGTTGGACTCCATTAGTCTGGACAATTATTGTCCAGTCTTCCACTTACTCTTTTTAGGGAAGGTGGTTGAGAAGGTGGTTGCATGGAAGCTACAGAGGATCCTGGGTACAAACCTGGTTATGGGATGGAGACAGCATTGGTTGCACTTGTTGATGATCTCTGGTGAGAGTGGGATGGGGGTAGTGCATCCATTCTAGATCTCCTTGACCTCTTGGCTGCTTTTGATACCATCAACCATAGTATCTTTTTGGGTCGGTTGTGGGAACTGGGGCTCAGTGGTGCAGTTTTGTGTTGGTTTACTTCTTTCTCCAAGGACAGTCTCAATTGGTGTTAATTGGGAAAGAGAGATCCAGTCCTTAGCCACTATTCTGTGGTGTGCTGCAGGGCATGGTACTTTCTCTTCTCCTTTTTAACATCTACATGAAACCGCTGGTGAGATCATCCATCACCATTATCAGCATATTGATGATACTCAGATTTACATCTCCATCCCTGGTGACCCAAGTGATGCTGTCTCAACCCTGACTCAGTACTGAGAGGTTGTATGGGTCTGGATGGGGGACAACAGGGTTCAGTTGAACTGTGGCAAGACTGAGTGACTTTGGATGTCTGGAGGTTCTAGATCTGGAACTTTAACATTTTTAAGTCTTGATGGGGTGGCACTGCCCCCATCAAACCTTGTGTGCAACCTGGGGGTTCTCCTGGACTTGCAACTCCTGCTTGAAAAGTAGATGGCAGTTGTGACTTTGTACAACTTTGTGTTGTGTGCCAGTTGTGCCCTTTTCTAGACCAGGAGTCCCTATGCTCAATCACTCATGCCTTCATCATTTCTTTGTTGTATTATTGCAATGCATTCTACATTGGGCTGTCCTTGAAGAGCATTTGGAGGCTACAGCTGGTACAGAACGTGGCTGTGTGGATGATTTTAGGGGACCAGAAAATGGCCCATGTAACATCTTTATTCCACAAGCTGCATTGGCTTCTGGTTTGCTTCCAAGTGCAATTCAAGGTGTTGATTTTGACCTTTAAAGCCCTTCATGACATGGGACTGAGTTATCTGAGGAACCATCTCTCCCCAATGGGAATAAACCACCACACCAGAACAGGCAGAAGAGACCTCCTTCGGATCCTGTCAACCAAGGAATTTCAGCTGGCAGGTTCAAGACGAAAAGCCTTTTCTGCTGTAGCTCCTGTTCTGTGGAACATCCTGCCCTCAGAGGTGAGGTCTGCACCCACCTTTGCAGCCTTCCGGAAGGGCCCTAAGACCTGGCTTTGCCAGCTGCTACAATTTGGGGACAACATCTTGGAAATGGTTAGTGGCTTAGTATTGTCCTCCTTCCCGATATATGTATTTCTGCCCCTCCCCTCTCTTTCAGGCTTCTTTTTATTCAATTTTATGGGTTTTGTTTTATCTATTGTATTTTATGTTTTTATTGTGAGCCACCAAGAGTCATTTCTGGGTCCAGTAGCATATAAATTTAATAAATAAGTATTCTGCACCCTATGCAAAGTAATATGTCCTACAGTAAAGCCTGAATCTGGAGTGAGTTGTGATAATTTAGGATAGTTTTTCACTCACTCCCAAGGCAACAATTGGTTTGAATCCACCTAATACTCATTTGCATGCCTCTTTCAAGACCCAGACTCAGTCTGTTAATTTAGATGCCATAGTGGAAACCAAGAGAAGAATAAAAATGAAATAAAGGTTGGAATATACCTCCATAAAATGTCTTAGTGAATAGGGGAGAGATGGAGATGTCTTGGAATCAAAGATCAATAGGTCTGTCCTTGTGATCAGACCACACCAGTATTCACTCCAAGAGTAACCTTTTAGATGGGTCAGAAGTTAATGAGAATGGCATCTCTTGGGCAGTCACTGCTGAATGCAGGAGACAGTTGGTCTAAGCTGTAGGTACAGAGTTCCTCCAGGAATTTTGGGGAAGGTAACTGTTTGTGGGAACAAAAGTTAAAGAATGGAACAAAGAAGCACACATATTCTTAAAGGGAACTGTTTATTCTTTTCTTTTTTGTAAATGTTCAGTTATCTTCCTACGGGGGAAACATGTTTCATTTCTTCAAAATCATCCTCCAGAATTGGGAACAAATCAAAATAATTTAGTTGAAGCCCAACAAGGTGGTTATTTCTGAAGCAACCCTGGCTTCTACAAAGTCCTACATTGTAGTATATTACAATTCAAAGTTGTTGGTTTTTTGTGTGAATTTCCTGCAAAGATGACACACTGATGCAGTGATCAAAGACTATAAATACCTCCCCTCCAACATGCAGATAATCTCCAGTGTGAATTAAGCCTTCCAAGCAAATCACTAAGCATGCTGAGGCCCATTTCCTGTGATCCTCTTTTTCTCAGGCTTGTAGGAGAAGAATTAACAAACAAGATCTCTGCATGACCAGATATTGCCACAGATTGTTTCTTTTTTATAGAAATACTGGATTATAAAATGATATTCTCCTTTTCTGTGCTATTTTAGCCCAATGAAGTCAATGGATTTTGGACCAATTTTGTCACTCACTGAAATCAAAGGAAATTATGACTAATTTCAATCTAATTTATTTCAGTATAAATATGAACAGACTTTCATCCAACTTGATAGTGCTGAAGACAGGAATCAGAAATGACTACAATAGTAGCTGCATTTTCAATGTCTACAGTAAATTATAATAGATAATAATCAAAATTTAATATATCATTATTACAGTATCAGTTGAACACATTTCATAGATGTTTTCACACATGACAGAAAGCTTTTCACTGTTCTCAAGTTTCACATACTTGTGCTTATAAATTAATAAACAAGGAATTCTTGTAAGAATTATTAGTATCACCGGTATATCCTTGAGAAAGTTTCATTGTGCTGTATTCTTGAAATCACTATGATGGTTTTGATGCTTCATGTTATTATTATCCATGGGCATATTGCTAACCACTATCCCAAGAACCTGGTAACTTCTGAATATTAGTAATAACATTGTATTGAAGAAATGTGATACTACACAAAAAACAAGCAATATTTAAATTACCTTCTTGATGCTAATGTGGCAAGAGATTTGACAACAAATAACTCTAAAGAGTCATTTCTTTCACTTATATGAAATGTGCAATCAAGTCTAAGTTAGATTATTATTGAGGCCTGGAATTTTAGCCATTTATATTTTCCATATAAATCAGGGGTGTCCAACCATGGTAACTTTAAAATGTGTGGAGTTCAGCTATATGCTGGCTCAGGAATTCTGTGAGTTGAAGTTCAGACATCTTAAAGTTGCCAAGATTGGACATGCCTGATGTAAACTGAACAATTGTCTCTATTTGGTTTTCTAAGTGTGTTTTAAAGGCAGATGGCACAACGAGAAAATGTATGTTTCTGAGATTTCTTCATAACATTGGAGAAGTGGATGTGGTCAGGCAGGGAAGAGTATAAACATGCATTCCAGGGATAGGGGTGATTTGTTTATTATTTATTTATTAATCAAGTTTGTATAACTCTCCATACTCCATGCATATAACAATAAAAATAAAATATTTTATTGCCTAAGCTTTTGTCCCCATGCTCAGGAACTTCATAAGAGAATTACCAACACCAGAATGTGGCTTCAATGTGGTTCTTATACCAAGTGCTCATCTCCCGCATGCATGTGTGAGTGTAATCTTCCCCCACTCTCCTTCCTCCTTGTCCTTGGGTGCATTGACATCAATACAGATATTCCCTGCTTGCTGAGTGGTCCACTCTAAGAAATTTAATCAGTTGGTTCCCTCCCTTTTTAGTATGCTGAAATTGCTTACCCAGCGCATTCAATCAACTAAGCGCTTCCCCAGTTGACACACACTCGTGCCCTCTAGCCTCTCTAGCAGGCTCACCTGATCAACCAGTTATTCCTTTGACTGGCACATGCTCATGCCTCCTCTCTCCATGGCTCGCCGACATTCCCCCTGAATAGTGCACTGGTGTAAAGTGATCTCTCCCCTGACTGGTGCCAGCTCACAATATATCATCGCTCCTCCAGCCGCTCTCGATCATCTGGCTGCTCCCTCCAAAGGTACATTCAGGTGTTGGTAGTTCTCTGATGAAGTTCCTAAATATGGGGACAAAAGCTTAGGCAATAAAATATTATTTTAATCCCAGTGTACGGAATATGGAAAGTTTTGGTACTTTTCCTGGGGTGCGTATTTTCAAGTTTGTTTCAAGTTTATATAGCCTCCCATCTTACAAAAAGAGGCTGTGGATGGCATACAAGAGTCTGTAAAAAATAATACATATATAAACACAAACATTTAAAAATAGAAAAATCAGCATTAAAATAAAGATGGTTAAAACTAAAAATATACAAACCCCAAGCAGAGAAGCAGTGAATACCTCTTCCTCAATAGTGGAGACCAATAGTAGAGACCACATCAAGTCTCTGGTTCCATGGGATCCCCAGGCCTGATGGCATAACCAGGTCTTGAGGGACCTCTGGAACATGAAAAAGGATGAGGCAAACCTAATGTCCAAGGGGAGAATGTTCCATCATGTTCCAGTGATAAAATGAAGTGAAATGCAAACTCCGCTCTTACAAACATGTGTGTGACCTTGTGACACAAGCATGAAAGTGCAGTGTTTGTGTCTTGATATTGCAATGCAGTTTGTCATTTTGGTATCATTGTTAGGACTGGACACTTTCCCAAATTCGGCTTCTTGCAGATGTGTGAATTTTAACTTCCAGAATTCTACAACTAGCATGGCCATTGCTTAAAAATCTGAGATTTGGAGAACACCCTGGAAAGGCTTTAGAATAATGATGAGAAACCTGCAACAAGGACTTACTTCCAAAACACTTTCTTAATTCACCCCAGGAACCCTCCCAAATGCACGCCAAATTTTTGTCACCATTTCTGAATAAGGAATTACACAAATAACATTAAACTAATTAAAAATAATTTTAACACAGAGAAGAAGCTCTAACCCCCTTTCCCCCTTAAACAGAACACAGGAAAGAAGACGTTGGCCATGGTCAAGCCTGTCCACCTTTTCATTATTGCCCCCACTGAGGCCCATTAGCATCCAAAATGACTAAGTGTGGCAACTTTCAGAACTTGCCCCAAACTGTTGGGGAATAGGAAAGATGTTCACGATGACTTCAATTCAGTATAACCATTGACTGAGCTGAACTATTTATGCAAATCAAGGCTTCATCATTTCACAACTACAGATAAGCAGAGATTTAGAAAGCATTAACAGCCCATGATGTCCCTTGACCTTCTAAATGGATCATGCTGGTTCTTTAATTATTGCCATTAAGTTGACTTGACTGGAATAATTAAGGATCCTATTCTGGCCAGCATGGCTAACATAGATATCAACCCTACTGCTCTTGCCAGCTGCTACCAAGGAAAAAAAAACCTATTAAGGAGAAACTGCTGATAGCAACTAGTGCCCACTAGTGCCGATAGGAGAGAGGAAATTCTGAAATACTTCCACCAGGATTTTTTTTCTTTAGATTAAGTTAAATCAGAGAACACTCAGAGGAGCATGTCAGAATGGCAACAATTATATTCTTGGGAATCCCTTCACACATCTGGAAAAAAAGCAAATGCATCCGTAAATCAAATTCAACTCATATTGACTAAATGGACCAACTTATGAAGGGATTTTGTTGAACTGGTTGACAATTTTGTCAGAATGCTATATTTATTTCTGATCTACAAGTGGAGTGCTTCCTAATGGTGTTACAATATAATATGGTAAGTGAACAATGGGGGAGGAATGTAAACATTACCCCCCCAACAGAGAAAAAGAAGCAACATAAACTTGACAGATTCATCCATCCCTGAATATCATGCAGTAAATTTGTATAAAAAATTTAAACAGTGTGAAATTTTCATCCATCCCTATTTGATACATATGGATACCTGACACCTGAAGAAAGTGCAAGTAGCTCAAACAGATAAAGAGGGTAATAAAGACATTATTTGTTACCAGACAGAACTTAAAGGTAGTCAGCTCACTCTGATCTCCCTCCCCCACCTCAGCATTCCTTTCAATACTAACAATTCCATTAAAAAGAAAGATTTTCCATGTTCTTTCATTTCCTTCCTGCTTGCAATATAATGCCTATCATTAACTCTCCTTCTCAGTAAACATACCAATGTGCATTCTCAACATGGGACCCATTTGCTGCTTTGAACGTACTAACAATTATTACTTAAATATTCAAGACCAGCTCTGCATCCCCAACAATCAGCTACGGCATTTTTGCTCTGCTATTACCTTGCATGTAATCAGGTAGCTCAGACAACCTGCTGTTCAAAAACTGTTCAAGTCTGTCAAGAGACTTCACCACTTATTCTCCCATCTTATTTAGCTATGTTGAGTTGTGTTCATATTTCTTTTTAGATCAAAGAGAAATGGGTCTTGATGTACGTTTTGGACTTACTGATAAAGAGATTTGTGTATGTCAAGCAATTCTTCTTACAAAGCAGACTAAATGGGATCCCAGTCTCACAAGTTCCACTATCATGTTTTCCCACCCCATATTGAAGAAGGATATTGGTTTACTGTGAAACTAGGCCAGCATGCTGGTATATGGCTCCATGCAGAAGCATGCAATATTTTGATTCCTGGGATCATAACAGACTCTTGCTGCTGAAGGAATTGCAGGATGCCTTCTGATGGGGTGACATCTCTAAAACAGATGAGGTGAGGGGGATTTCATTCTTCCTGTCCTGAGATTTAAATTGGGACAGCTTATGTTCTCTCATTTTTCATGGCTTCCCCTCTAAAAAAAACGAGTTGATACACAATCCTGGAGTTCAGTATTGCCATCAAATGTTGGTAGAATTTCAAGCCAGGTTAGGTTATTTTGAGCTGGAATACGGTGAAAATGGACACGTATATCCATAGGGGAACAAGAAATGAAATGTGAATTCTTTTTACATTAAAAAATGAATATAAAGTCTGTCCCTTATGTTGGAACACATGAAATGAAATGGGAGGACTTGCAATATGATACCACAATTTATGTGTGGGCAACATCTTGGTTAAAAACAGTTGCCTTTGAAAATGAGTGCAGTTTTTCTCCCAGGAGGTGTTCACATTCCTACCCTTGAAAAAAATGCAAACATTTTTTATGCTCCAATTGAGCCATTTGGCTACTTAATTTCATTGATGCAATGCAATTTTTTGTGTGTGCATGTGGCAAATAGAATGAAGGGAGCTTCAAGTGTAATCCTGCCTGAGTGTTTCCTCCCAGGAAGACAAGGAACCATTGAAGTACTGAATTCAGAGTTGGCAAAAGTAGAGAAAATTAATAATTTAGACCATTGCAGTATCACCAACCCAATTGGTATGCAACTTTTTACAGATGGTTTAGTGCAGTCAGTCAGCAAAAATGCAAAATGTTGTGGAAATCTTCTTTTCTAGTGCATGATGATGGAGATGATGATGGGGACCTCCTTCAGAGGGAAAATTGCTGGCCAGCAAATTGACAGAGCAGCGAGTCGGCATGATGGAATATCGAAAGTCGGTGTGAAAAACTCACCTGTCGTGGGGGCGAGCAGGAGCCTTGGAGGATGCCCCAGATATGAACATCACTGGCCAGCTGAGGGGGCGGGGTAAAATAAAGAAAATGTATAATCCTTAACCTATGTAAGCTGCCAAGAGTCTCTGGAAATTATCGGCATAGAAATATGATTAATAAATAAATAAATAAATGATGACATGGCTTATAGTATGCCCTAATTTAAATCTCCCTTAGATTAAATAAATAAATAAGGTTAACTTGCATGGTTTACACATGATAAATTATGGTTTGCAACCAGATCGTACTTGTAACAAACTACAATAAATCCAAACAAACCAGACTATGGCATCTTCCAATACATAACATGAATCAGTGTGGGTCAGCTTTCAACTGCCTTCAATTATTGCATGAAGTAAAGTAATTTTATCCATATTTCTAAATTGGACTGATATATTGAAATTAGAATCAAATTATTCCATATTGTATGTAGACACTGTAATCTGTCTTAGTTTAAGTTATGTCAACAGCCATGGCCATTAAGAATTCTGGGAACTGGAGTTCCAAAACATCTGGAAATCTTTTGACTCAAGAGCTTTGCATTGTTCTCAATGCAAGTCAATGTAAGGATTGTTCTTTGTCCTGAATTTGCTCAGCTATTTTTGTTTTAAAACATTCACAAATTACAAAATCTAAATGGTAAGTTTCTGCAATTATTCAAAAGTTTTTTTTTTCTATTTCCATTTCAGTTTTTCATGTCATTTCCCTTAAAAAACAAAACTAACTCAAATAATTAAAAAATGATTTTCCTACATTTGGGAGTAATTCTTGTTTCTACATTGAGAGTAATTTTGCCAATATATCTGTTAAGTTTAGCATACATTAATCATAATTAAGGATCATTAATGGACCAATTAGAAAATGTCAGAATACTCTGCTAAGCAACATAGAAGTGAGATGTAAATTGGATTAGGAGACACATTTCAAGATCTGAGATCAGCATGTCATTAGTATCTATAGTATGTATTTACAATGACTCAAAGATCCACAGAGTCCTAAGGCATGCCAGATTTAATTGGATGTGGAATAATTCTTTAATTAAAAGATTATGAGGCTGCTACATAAAATACAAAATATTGTCTACTATTATATGTGCAGAAACATATGTACTACAATTACTGTGGTATAGCACAAATACAAATACTTTGTTCAGGAACAACAGATGGAATTCTTGTCCTTGCATTTAGTAAAGCCTCCACTTCCTACTAAAATGGTTTCCCCCCACCTTTTCATAGAGAGTAAAATTATTTAAAGAATAGAATCTCCTTACCTTGAACAAGATGTGTAACGGCCCTTATTTTTCTTTTCTTTGAAAATCCAGCTCACCTACAGACGGAGGCTTCTCCATTTGGTCATAACTTCTAAATATGGTCACTTGACCAACCTGTGGTCAACTGAGCATTCCCAAAATGGGGCTGTAAAATGGAAACCACAGTTGCATGATTGTGAAATTGGGTAAAGGGGGCATTTTTTAAAGTGATTGCTCTTGATCTTCCCTTTATTTTCACTTTTAAAAATCAGCCCCTGCTTACTTTCACAGAAAAGATGAACTAAAAGAGAAAATCAATTCAGGAAACTGCTACGTTTAAGAGATTTCTGATAACTAAATGAATCAAATGTACAAATGAGCAAAAGAAACATAAATTAGCATGTCTTTAAAGACTGGATAAATATTTGTCACCATTAGAATTAAAATAATTTCATGCTAGATATATAAGTGCACTTTTTAAGAAGATGTGAAATGGCTAAACAGACAAAATTCTTACTAGAAATATGAACTTTATATATGTACCTTGAATTAGTGAGAGTATCTATTTTCAGTAGACCATAATCATATTAAGCCTTCTTTGGGGAATAAACATTTTCCCCTTTAGCCAAAAGGGGTATTTATTTAAGACAATTATTTTTCTTCAGTTCCCAAATTTCCCCAAATATTGGCACTTTTAAAAATCTTCCTAGGACTTTTTTTTCATATAGCTCAATTTTATATTTGGAACAACTATACAACCAGTACCTCATTGGATTATTGTTTTGGATATATTTCTTTACCTAAACAGAAGAACAGAATGACCATGGGTGGGCACAATATCAGTAGGAGTGGGAGCAACTTTCAGCTTCCTGCCAGCTTTCCCATTGAGTTTCCTTGTGGGAAGCTGACAGGAAGTGTCAAATTATTCTTCCTCCTTGGTTGACCTGTGGAACTGCCTGACACTTTGCTGAGCAAGGGGGAAGATGAAGAGGAGAAATGAATTGCAAGGAAAACTCCTCCAAATCCTGATGTGTTCCCAAAGGCCCCCTCTCTTCAAGAAGGAAGTAGGCACACATATTGATTGCTGGCACCCCCCAGCCAGCCCTATCTCAGCAGTAATATTTAAGTCATTTCCTCATCTTTCCTTTGCTTCCCATTGCCATTAAGATATTTCAAATTTCTGCCTCTGTTCCACAGCAGCCAATCCCCACTTGCTGTGAGGCCTTGAAAACCAATTGGGTGTAAAAACTCGAGGGAGGTGGGAAAGAGGGTGAGAATACAGCCCTCCCATTACCTCTTGCATCACACAGTCTCTATATTTCTCAGAAGTAAAGTCAAAAAGACATGTCCACAACATGAAGTGTCCACAACTTTCCCAAATTTAATTCCCCCAGGAATCATGGGTACTGGCATTATCTAAAGTAGCCCATTTGAGTTACCTTGGTTCAATAATTGCTGTTCTATACTTTCCAATTTCATCCAACTGAAGGTTACAAACAGACATGACAGTTTTAGTAATATATAAATAGTATGTCTGATATTTATTTATTTTATTTATTTATTAGATTTCTATGCTACTGAAATCCGAAGACTCTCGGCGGCTGACAAAAACAATTCTAAAAATGTTAATTAAAAACATTTTAAAAAATAAAATAAAAACATTAAAATAAAAAACTTGGCAGATTAGCGAGGTGGGCTAAAAAGATTTCGTACATAAAAAGGGTGGTGAGGGTGGCTAGGAATCCATCAGCCACCTCCATGATGATGATGAGCCACCCCTGGAGCCCCAGGCCATCTTGCAGAGCCAGGTCTTAAGACCCTTCCGGAAGGCCATCAGGGAGGGGCAGCCCCGCTCGAGGGGCAAGATGGTCCATAGGGTAGGAGCCACGGCAGAGAGGCTCTTCTCCTAGACCCCGCCAGCCGAAATTCCTTAGCCAACGGGAACCGGAGAAGGACTCCTCTGGTGGGCCGGGAACTCCCCATCAGGGTGACATGGTTCCTCAGATATATCTTATTGTGTGAATTTTTCCAGAAGTTTTAGCCCATTATTTAGTATATATATTCCTGAGAATGAATGAATATATATATATTAAAAATCAACTCCTAATTGACAAGATGATTCTGAAAACTGCAAGAGAAGTTTGACCAGCTTGAATATAGTATGGATTGATTACAAGAATTCAATCCCTGCTACATGATTGGATAATCAAATGCCTAGAAATAACAGGGGTCAGTAGAAATATCAGAAGCTTTGTGCAAAGATCGATAACAAATGGAAGACATGGTTGCTGATTAACGGGGATAGACGGGGAGAGGAACCTTTCAAGGAGACTCACTATCACCTCTGCTATTTGTCATCACACTGATTCCTCAACAAGTCAGGCCGTGGCTATGAAACATCAAAAACATCTGCCAGGTTCTCCCATCTCCTTTACATAAATGAGTTGAAGCTGTATGGAAAAACACCATCTGAAATAGAACTGCTGCTCAACACTGTTTGTATATACAGCCAAGATATTGCAAGAGAGTTTGGACTGGACAAATGTGCCACCCTCACCATCAAAAGGAGGAAAACGGTGAAAACCAAAGAAATCAAGAAGACCAATGGAAATAGCATCAAGAGTCTGGATGAAGATAAGCACTACAAATACCTGGGTATCCTTCGGAGAGAGAGAGAGAGAGATATCTCCGAAGGATATGTATGTATGTACGTATGTATATGTATATAGTCCTTGGTATCTCTGAGCATGGTTGCTTTCCTGCAGATATTTCATTACCCAAACTAGGTAACATCATCACTATTTTTGGTTTTGAAACGCTTGAAAGAAAACAACCAAGTTCAGAGAGCACCAAGGATTCCACAGTTCAACCCTGAGCTACCAATATTCTCATCCATCTATCATCTATCTATCTATATCTATATCTATCTATCTATCTATCTATCTCTATC
>JANHZU010003584.1:94130-115141 GCA_032468055.1 Acrochordus granulatus
TCTAATACTAAAAATTACAAGATAGTTTAAAACATTACTATTTGAAAAAAAAACCTGTAATGTGTGTTAAAAATAAATGGTAGAGTTGGCAGTATGCCCAGACTCTGTCTTAACCAAAATATAAACAGAAAAGAGTACAGAAAAAAAATCCAGATGCACAGATTTTTAAATGGAGGGTTTTACTACAGAACTATAGACAAATTCAAACTTTACCCACAGCAGATTCCATGGAATGTAAATTAGGATAAAAGCCCTGAGTTGCTCTTGGTGAAACAGGTGGCTATATAAATTAGATAAATATTTAATATTTAACATCCCTCTCTTATTTTCTTATTTGTTTTGTTTTTATAGTTTTTTAAAATGTTTTATAATTAATACTTATAAGGATTTTTATGTATTTGTTCATTGTTTTAGCATTATTTTACTCCATCCAGAGTCACTTTTAGTGAGATAGGCAGCTATATAAATTAGATGAATAAAATAAAAATGGTCAAATCTGTGAATCTGATCTTTTGTAAACATTTTTCTTTTTTTCTGAAACTTCTTTCAGGATAAATTGAGATCCTAACAAAGTATGCACAAAATCTCATCTCTTAGCACGGAAGACTTCTATAATGATAATAATAGTATTGAAACTAGTTCCAGTCTTCCTTCCTGTTAAAGCAATTTTAATCACATAATTCATCTTAACTGGAAAATCCAGTTTTTCAGTCCCCTGAAAAAGGGACTCTATGTTCAGAAAATATAGTGGCCTTGGGAGGAGTTATTTAGGCAATGGGGATCACTTGATGCAAACTTTCTCAGAAATACAAGAAGATAACAAAGGATGCCAGAAAAAAATTGCTTTGCAGTTTAATTGAGTTTGAAAGAGATTGAGAGAGGCAGTTCATTTCAGCTCAGCAAAACAAAGAAGAGTCCAATAAGAAATCCTTGTGAGAAAAGTCAATGCTCTAGATGCCTGAAATTTTATTAATGTTGTTGGTTCTCATACATAAACACAAATATGTACTAAGGTAATTTGTAATTTTGTAAGCCACCTGGAGTCACCTATGTGTGAGTTCAACAGCTATATAAATTTGTTTAATAAATAAACAAACAAACAAACATAAAACACAATTCTATGCCTATGACAGCTGTAGCAGAAGCAAATGTATCAATGACAATAATGCTGTCTTTCTAACTATGCTAATCTGACATCAAAAAGAGGACAACCATTTTCCATAATAGGAAGGATAATTCCCACTTCAGTTGTGTTGGAACATCACCCAATTACCTATGCAAATAAATTCTGGTTTAGCTGTTTTGTACTGCAGTCTCCCCTTGGAACGTTTTTTCTGTTGAAGTACTTTGAGTTGAACAAAGAAATATCCTGAGAGGATGAGATTGTCTCCCACTGATTTATCAATGTTGCTATTTTGATATTAGATTTATGCACTTCTAATTCTTCTGTTCAGTGGATGTTGGCATGAACAGCCTAGTAAACAGATACTTGGGTCTCTAAAGATTTCAAACATTTTTTTTCTTTTATATCTACATATAATTTAAACACTGAGATTTTTCAGTTCTGACAACTGGCAATGCTACATATATCTTGTAGATAAAAAACATTTGTAATCAATTTTTTAAAGATGTTTAATGGAATTCCACAATAAAATATTGTCATCTCCCGTATAATTCTGCACGTCAGTTAAGATCTGTGAAAGGAAAGGCATTCCTCTGCAGGATGCTGTTTGTAGAATTTTCTCTTAGGATCTCACAAAATTCTTATAAATTGGATGGCTTACAATGGATGGCCTATTATGGCTTACAATGGCTTGTAATAGTTAATATACAGAGGCTATAATGGTATACTATCACAGTATACTTTCACTGGCTAAACTAGCAAAAGGGATATAACTGACAACCAAGAGCAAATCATAGCTCAAGCTGAAAGTAAGTAATGATATAATTAAATTTAGATACTGGGGCACAAGTCTAGGGCCTTGAGATACTGAAGTAACTAAATGAGTCCCAGAGGCAGCCAACAAAAATATATTGAAGAAAGGGCTGAACTGGTCATATATTTTAAATCCCAAAATGTCTCAAATGTGAATGACAATTAGTTGTTTCCTCAAATACAATGGGCCTTTTTGGTCATTTTTTTAAAGACCACTTCGGTGTTCCTGATGCTAATAAGCAGCTGCATATTACATTAGCTATTGACCTAGAATTTGCCAAGGAAGATGACACTATTTAAATAAACCAAAAATTAATGTGTCACCTCATACAGTAAGACTTGATTAGAAGCCTTAAATATTTTGTTATTAGGGTTCATATGCTATTTTAATTCAGAAAGACTCTGGGCAGCTTCAATTTCCCTTTTACAATATGAAAGTTAAGCATCAAAATAAACAGCATAAGTTGTTGCAATTATAAAATTTTCAGCACTGAGGAACAATTAGCATTAAGCTAACATACAAACAAAAACACTACATATAAATAATTCCATTCCAGGGCTCTCTTAAAAAGAAATATTAATGGGTGTTTGTCTATCTTGGAAGATATACTGTTTCAAAGATGAGATGGCTAGAATTGAGAAGGCTGTACTCCAAAGTTCTTGGAGATGATAACAGAACCTGAGACAGACTACCCTTTCTGATCTTACCATGTGGGGAGGAAACACTGGAAGGATTTGGTTCTTTAAATGTGAGAACCAGCACTGAATCACACCCAGAAGCCAAGTGATATCCAGTGGGTCTCTTGAAGTAGAAAGTAGAAAGATTACATAAGGGAACTTCAATATTTCCATCACTATTAGAGAAGCTGTACTCTAGACCATTTAGAGCTTCTGAGTTAACTTCAAGGATCATCTAATGTAAAGCTAATTGCAATAATACAAATGGATGGTGACTAAGACCCAAGTGACTGTAAGCAAGTCTTCCCAATTCAAGAATGGTCATAACTGGTGCATCAGATGCACTGTACAAAAGCCTTCTTGGCTCCAGTTGCCACCCACACTTTGATCAGGAAGTGCGGGTTCAAGAGGTCATAATCTCCTACTTCATCCAGACTGTAACAGTCAAGAAATAAAGGTAGGACCTCTAGCACATCTCCTATTTGGCTCAAAGTTATGATGTATTAACTGGGTATCATTCACATACTGAGAATACCTTATTCCATGCTAACAGATGGCCTCTCTCAGCAATTTTTTGTCTATGTTGAATAGGAGCGAATGAGAGTAGTGAGCCCTGGTGCATCTTACAATAGAGGACTGAAAGTCATTATCTATATAATGTACACCATTACCATTGGCTGGAACATATCTTTTAGGAAGGAAAGGGCCAGTGTCAAATGGTATCTTCCACTCCACTTCTTTCTTGGAATGCAGGAAGCAGTCCAGGAAAATAACAATCTCAAAACTCATTGTGAGATTTAGTAGAACCAGGAGAGGTACTGCTGAATCAGGAATATAATCTAGGATACAGAATACAGGAATGGCATCTGGGTATTGCCACAAATCATCCAAGGCTGAAATTTGACTTGAAAGGGTTTAGACAATCTTATTTCCTGCAGGAGTCTCAGATACATGCAGGTGTGTTCACACAGTTAGGCATAAAATTAAATTTGATAGAACTTAAATTGGGGAAAATATAAATTGATTTACATAATAAATCATGACCCACTCATTACACACCAATCTTACCACATTCAATCAGTTAATGATTGAATGTTAGTCAGTTACTTTAAGGAAACAATCATAAACAATGAGAATTTGTCTGAGTCATGATTATTTTCCCATTCTCCATTAGAAAAATGTTACCACTGACCCATTAGATAAGTATTATCACTTTCCCAATCAGAGATTTCATATTCTTTCAGATGCCCCTATGCTTTCCTGGACATAAAGAGAAATAGTGGTAACTTCTACTTACATGGGACACCAAGCAACCTTGGTGGTGGTGGTGGAGGTGGTGGCGGTGGTAATGGAGGTGGTCTACATTGGCAGATATGTTGGCAACTATCTGTAGCTTTCTCCACTAGAGGCTTAGAGCATGACTTCCGGAGTTCGCCCTGAGTAATCTGCAAAGAAAGAACAACAATTATTCAACTAATTATCTCTCTTCAGCACTTCAACAATCAGCTCTAAAATGTCCAGTAGCTTAGTTATTCATTCCTTATTTTTGTGAAGTTTCTATCCTCTAAAGTCAAACAGTGGTTCCCTGTTTGTGTGAAGCAGAACAGCCTCCTTTTTCATTTTGTAAACTCTTCATAATGTTCCCCACTGTCTCTCTTTGCTTTTATTTCTTCGCATACAAGAAGTTGTTTATGCAATCAGTAACTGGGTAAATGGCAGCATAGTCTTCTGATCTCAATCAAGATGGGATTTGAGTTGGGCAATGGATTCCAATCCTTCATCTCCCCTGAAGTCCTAGGCTGGATCAAACTTCTTGCATTTGCCACTGAAAAAATAGCTATTTAATGTTTGGCTTTGTATTTAGT
The DNA here is from genome assembly GCA_032468055.1 of Acrochordus granulatus. Lineage (NCBI taxonomy): Eukaryota > Metazoa > Chordata > Lepidosauria > Squamata > Acrochordidae > Acrochordus > Acrochordus granulatus. The sequence goes on from JANHZU010003584.1 coordinate 98,610, forward strand.
TTGGCCCTACATTTTCCGTCGCTCTAACTTTTGCTCTAAAAAAGTCTCTCCTGATTTTCTTTGATGTCTTTTTATTCTCAGATCTGATGTGATCTACTATCTTTTGAATCTTTCTTTAGAGACTATGTTTTTGTTTAATCCTATATGCCTCACCCTGAAGTACAGTGAAAGCAATTGTGAATATTCACAGGATCCAAATGCATTCCAAATCAATGCTTTATATAAAAGAACTAATACAAACAACTCCAAAGTACGAACAATGCTTATCTAGGCTTTATCAAGGCTTTATGAAAGGCTGAGACCATACCAGCAATGCCGGCTAAGGGACTTCACAGCCCCCACATCTTCAGAGATCATTGAATCAAACATAAAGGACAGAACACATTTTTTTAAAAAAAACATGCTTTAGATTTTTTTTTGGAATTACAAAAAGATTGAAGTAACACCTAAATATACTAATAAAAAAATCACAATTAAACAAATATTTATTACCTTTAAAGTTAACAAAAAATAAAAGAAATGAAAAAAGTATTAAAAAACAAAGAAACTAAAAATAGTTTAATGTTAGATCATGGTAATGGGAAGTGCAAATTTAAAATTGCCATATTATCATGATCAGAGCATTATCTGGTGAAAGTTTTGTTTCACAATATTCATTCCCTCCTGTGAAGAAGGGAACCCATTAGCAGTCTGGAGAACAATTAATTCTTGCATACAAGATCAGGGATAAGGGAAATGAGTGTCATGGTATTTGCTGAGATATGGAAACCACAATGAAAAATCACAGATTCATAGAATCGTGGTACTGGATTGGGCCATTAGGCCATCAAATCTAACTTTCTGATCAAACAATGAATTCAAATTAAAACTTCTCAGACAACTGGCTTGACACATCCAGTGTCAATTATTATTATTTTTGGTCTGGAAGTTGCAGCTCATGAGAAATGTGTATGGAGGTTGTTAAGTGAGTACTTGGCTATGCATACAGTATATTACAAGTATGTTGAAAGTATTATAGTGACTTCCTATTAATTATTGAACTAGTAGAATAGTATATATGGTCCTAAACAACCAAGACCAAGATAGCTGACTTACGATCATCCTTATTATATACAAGTAGTCCTCAGGTTATGATGGCAATTGGGACTGGGATTGTCATTGCTAAATAATGCAGCTGTAAAGCACAATGTCATGTGACCACATGGCTTACTGACATCAATTTCAGCAGTCCCAGAGATCCTAAACCCAAGATGCATGGGTCATTAATTGGGAGGAATTGGGAGTCTCAGGTAAGGAGGACAGAAATGCTACCACCTGGGGGGGGCATGCCATAAGAGGCCTTGGGATGGCTGGTGCAGACCATGAGCAAGTCAAGGAGGCTCTCCAAAGGCTGGCACAGGCTGCATGCAGGCAGCTAGGAGATAAGTGACTTACCAGAGCCATTGACTTACTGACTTACCAGAGCAACTTACAACCTTCCCTGCTGACATCCCCATTGACCTTGATTGTTAGAAGCTGTCAGGGAAGATACAAATGGCGATAGTGTGACCATGGCTCCCTGCAATTGCAAGCTGGATACTCGAGCACCTGGACTACAACCAAAGGGGTGCTGCCACAGCTGGAACTTTGAAGATTGGTTGTACATCCATTTTTTCAGTGCTCTGAAATGTTTTCTAAATAAATGGATGTAAGCTGAGGACTACCTGCACCTAGATAACACTTAAAATAATCAATAAGCCAACCCTTGAGTTTTTAACAAAAATACTATGAAAAATGCATCACTCACAGATAAATTGGCTTGCATTTTTCATGGTATTTTGGAGGGTCTTCTTATCTACTGATGTGTTATCCACTGATGTGCTTATCCACAGATATATGGGGATAATAGACACACACACTCTAGTGAATAAGCCTATCTGCAGATAACCCAAACCCAATTGTTTGGATATATTTTGGCACCTAAAATTCTTGGCTTAGCCACAAAATAAATAAAAAATACTTTCAATGTATACAAAAAGTTAATTGCAGGCCCTGTTTTAAAGACAGCAGGGTTACTTCTCAGTCAGCAATATTTCTCCGAAGCAATGCTTATTGTAACACTTTCATATATCACCTAAAAAAAGAAAAATGCTTTCTCCACACTATTTTATAGTATATGTTTTCACCAATAAATTAACAAATTTCACATCATGAATCAACTGACATTTTGAAAATCAGATGGAAAATTTATGGCAGAATTCCAGAATCTAATTCTATACACTCCTAGTTTTAATTTTCCTGTTTGTATCTACTGTGTGCATATATAAATAACATATTCTAGAGATATACAATTGATTAGTGTTGATTTCATTGCTGATAGGGTTATTTAGCCATTCCAGATACAGATCTGTGTCCAAATTCCTAGCCAATGATAAATTTGAAGGATACCACTCAAGAGAAACCTGTTGTCAGTCATCACTTTTTTTGGGAAAAAGGGCAATGGCAATACAAAAAAAGCCACAATGGGTATACAAATTTCAACAGGGCTTCCTGAAAGTAGGAAGAAGCATGATGAACATCCATAAAATCTCTGAAAACAATGGATCTTTACTGCATACAGGGTTGATCAAACCTACATACCTGCACACATTTCTCTGGGAATAAAATTCATTAAATTTAAATAAAATACTTTTGAATCAACATGTTTAGGATCATAATGTAAGAATCACATGATAGCAGGCTTAAGGTTCATCTATTTTTCTATAGTTTACAATCAATAGCTAAAGTAATTAAAATTAATTAATTAAAGTTTATGTTTTACCAAATATTATGATTTGTATGTTATTAAATTTAAGTGTTAAACTAATCTCTGTCTCAATAGGAGATAGACATATACATACATATCAACTCAATTTAGACCAAAATTAGAAAACATGAAAAATGATATTAACAATTGCTCCTGTGATCATTTTAGTTAGCTCATTATACAATTATATAATGTTAAATCTGTTGAAAAGGAACCATTGTCATTTCTTTTAACTTCACTGTTAATGGACACAAAATTGTATATAAGCAGTACATTCTGCTATTCAAGGAAAAAAAAGAAAGAATATCTAACAAATCTACTAGTACTCTGGTACAATGCAAATCATCACATGGCCAGATGTAGGAGTTAAAAGTATTTGTCCCTTGGAGGTAGCATTTTATATCTTAAGTACCTAAGAGAAAGAAGGCAATTTTTTTAATGGCATGCTTAGCTGAACTAAAACCAAATAATGTTTCCCTTCCATAAAAATTATGATGAGATATAATTTACAGAAACCACATCAGTTCAGTTGTTACCTGGGTCAACAAGGATTATACTAGATGTTGGAGTTCCTGGACATTTGGTGAAAAATGGATTATAGGACTCCAATGGAGAAAGAAATGGCAACCCATTCCAGTATCCTTGCCAAGAAAACCCCACAGACAGTAACAAAAAAAAAAAAGATATGATGCCAGAAGATGAGGCCCTCAGGTCAGAAGGTATCTAACATGCTACTGGGGAAGAGAGGAGGGCAATTACAAGTAGCTCTAGAAAGAATGAAGTGGCTGGGCCAAAGCCAAAAGGATGCTCAGTTGTGGATGTGTCTGGAGGTGAAAAGGAGGTCCAGTGCTGTAAAGAACAATATTGCAAAGGAACCTGGAATGTAAGATCAATGAATCAAGGTAAGCTGGATGTTATCATCATGACATGGCAAGATTGAACGTCAACTTGGGAATCAGTGAACTAAAATGGACAGGAATAGGTGAATTTACCTATAGATGACCACTATACCTACTACTCTGGAAAGGAATCCCTTAGAGGAAATGAAATAGCTATCAGTCAATAAAAGAGTGAGAAAAGCAGTACTGGGGTACAGTGTCAAAAATGATGGAATGATCTCGGTTCGAATCCAAGACAAACTATTCAACATCACAATAATCCAAGTTTATGCCCCAACCACTGATGCTGAAGAAGCTGAAGTTGATCAGTTCTATGAAAGTCTACAACACCTTCTGGAACTCACACCAAAAAACTATTCTTTTCATCATAAGAGATTGGAATGCTAAAGTAGGAAGTCAAAAGATAACCAGAATAACAGGCAAGTATGGCCTTGGGGTACAAAATGAAGCAGGGCAAAGGCTAAGAGAATTTTGTCAAGAGAATATGCTGGTCATAACAAATACACTTTTCCAACAACCCAAGAGGCAACTCTACACATGGCTATCACTGGATGGTCAACACCGATCATGAGCCTCTTATTGCATCTTTAGGCTTAAATTGAAGTAAGTAGGGAAAACTGCTGTGACCTCAATCATATTCCTTATGAATTTACAGTGGAGGTGAGGAATAGATATAAGGAATTATGTATGGTAGATAGTGCCTGAAGAACTATGACAGAAGTGCATAATATTGTACAAAAAGCAACTACTAAAACCATCCCAAAGAAAAATAAATGCAAGAAAGCAAAGTGGCTGTCTGATGAAGCTTTACAAATAGCTGAGGAAAGAAAGAAAGTGAAAGGAAAGAAAGTGAAAGATATACTCAACTCAATGCAAATTTCCAATGAATAGCGAGGAGAGATAAGAAGGCCTTCTTAAATGAACAATAAAAACAAATAGAGGATAACAAAAGACTTGACAAGACTAGAGATCTCCTCAAGAAAATTGGAGATATCAAGGACATGTTCAAAAATGGGCATGGTAAAGGACAAAAAGGGTAAAGTCTAACAGAAGCAGAAGAGTTTGAGGTGGCAAGAATAAACAGAGGACTTGTGCAGGAAAGATCTAAATGCCCCTGGCAACTACTATGGTGTGGTAGCTGACCTAGAGCTGGACATCCTGGAGTGTGAAGTCAAGTGGGCCTTAGGAAGCATAACTAACAACAAAGCTAGTGTTGGTGATGGTATTCCAGCTGAATTATTTAAAATCCTAAAAGATGATGCTGGGAAAGTGCTGCACCTAGTATGCCAGCAAATTTGGAAAACTCAGTAGTATCCCCAGGATTGGAAAAAGTCAGTTTACATTCCAATCCCAAAGAAGGGCAATGCCAAAGAACGTTCAAACTACCATACAATTGTCCTCATTTCACACACTAGAAAGGTTATGCTAAAAATACTACAAGCTTGGCTTCAGCAGTATGTGAACCGAGAACTACAATGAATAGAATCTACAAGCTAGGTTTCAAAGAGGCAGAGGAACTAGAGAAATTGCCAACATTTGCTGGATCATGGAAAAAGCAAGGGAGTTCCAGAAAAACATCTACTTCATTTACTATGCTAAAGCCTTGGTGAGGGTGAGGGAGGAGAGTGCGGAAGCTGGCTTGAAGTTCAACATTAAAAAACTAAGATCATTACAACTGGTCCCAACACTTCCTGGCCAATAGAAGGCTAAGAAATGGAAGTAGTGGCAGATTTTATTTTCTTGAGCTCCAAGATCATGCAGATGGTGACTGCAGCCATGAATTTTAAAGATGCTTGCTCCTTGGGAGGAAAGCTATGGCAAACCTAGACAGTGTATTAAGAAGCAGAGACATCACCTTGCTGACAAAGGTCCATACAGTCAAAGTTATGGTTTTCCCAGTATTAATGTATGGCTGTGAGAGTTTGACCATAAGGAAGGCTGAGTGTTGAAGATCTGATTTCTTCAAACTGTGGTGCTGGAGAAGACTCTTGAGAGTCTTGGACTGCAAGGAGATCAAACCAGTCAATCCTACAGGAAATCAACCTGATTGCTCATTGGAAAGACAGATACTGAAGATGAGGCTCAAGTACTTTGGCCACATAATGCAAAGAGAAGACTCCTTGGAAAAGACTGTGATGCTGGGAAAGACTGAAGGCAAAAGAAGGGGATGACAGAGGATGAGATGGGTAGATAGCATAGGCAGTGTGACTATGACTATGGGCATGGGTTTGGGTAGACTCCGGGAGGCAGTGCAGGAGGGAGGCCTGGCATGTTGCAGTCCATGGGGTCACAAAGAGTCAGACATGACTGCATGACTGAACAACAACATAGTTATATTCTGTGACAAATCTGATCTTCTTGTTCCATGTCAGCTGCAAAAAAATGTGGAAAGGCAATATTAAGCTTGAAAAAACAATATTGTCATTTTCTGCTTTACTTTGCAAAGCCACTCCTAATTCTTTACCTAAGTGGTACAAAATGCCCTCCATTGCACAGAATTAGGGGGAATGATGGTCCTACATTAAAGTATATTGTGTATTTATACAGTGTAGATCTGCAAACATCTGATACTTTATTGTTTGTGTTAGTGTTTATTATTTTAAAATTAATCTTAGCCTTTAAATAAATGTTTTTGTTTGGTAAGAAAATTTCTGAGGCCAGTTTCAGATTTGCTCTATGATTTTGCAAAATGGCAGAAAAATACAAAGCACAGACACACACTGTGTGTCTGTACTGTTTGTGTGTGTATAAAGAATGCATAGCTTTCCTTAAAAGGCTCTCTTTGTCATTGCCTGGAATCCTCAGATAATCACATAATGTTACACAGGTTATGTGAAATTTCATATATTGCTGAAAAGGAGGTTTGGATCTGAAGAACCCTACTGGAAGCCTTATGTCTTTACGGAGAAGGATAGAAGTGTTTTTTAGCTATCTTATGGTGATCATAAAGTGAGTACAATTCACCACTCCTTTCGTGAATTCCCCACTCCCCAATTCAAAATAAAAAAATGCTTGGGTTATATTTGCTCCTTTTGTCCTTCTCAGAAAAATGGGGGTTAGGTGTGAGTGATATAAAATATCCAAGGTTATTCACTAAATTGCTTTTATATCCCTAGCTGAGGATACAGAAAACTTAAGAGTAATTAGTTTGAGAATCTCAGTTCTAGGCAAATCTATTTTCAAAACTTGCATATTTGATTAAAACCATTCAAACCTGGATAGCTTTCCATGATTGTGAATTTGATATGTCTGCAATTGTGTTTGCTTTCTATTCTTTAGTTTTGGTTCAAGGCACTTAAGAAAGCCTTTTCACATGTTTTGTGTATGAAGTTGGATTATAAATGTCTAAAACAGGCAGCCAGGAAATTAGCAAGGAGCCTTACAATAGGGAATCAAAACCCACTGAGCAGAAATATCAAGCTCTTGTTAGAATTATATTTTACCTGGCTCAGTGCAGCAGTGAGAGTCACAGATTTAAACATAAGAAGGACATTGCTCTCGTTGTTAAAATAAAATTCTAACAGTGCACAAGCAGTCATGTTACACGTTCAGCTCAAGTCAAGAGTGAAAGGATTATGTAAAAACAAGGGTCTGTGCTGCCATGCTAGAGTGCCATGAAAAGAACAGATGTTTATATTTTTTTGGTTGGCCTTCAAAACATTTGCAGATTTGTTAATGTTAGTCAAGATAAGATCTGAGGGAAGCTACTGTAAATGGGGTGGTGAGGCATTAACTCCATGGAGAATCTTCCAAGCTTGGTCATTGATGTTGGTCACTGGATTATCTTGGAAAGGAAAGCACTTTTTCTATTTGAACATATTTATGTATAAGGTCCTTCTGATGCTGGTTTGTGTCATTAGTTATCCTCTCTTCCTGTCTTCTGTTCTTCCTTTGATCATGCTTTCTGATTTCCGTCAAGTTTTGACTTGCTCTTTGATAGAGACTCACTAGAACTTTCTGTATTTCTTTGTTTTGTTTGGATTTTTGCAGATATTATAGTTCTATTCCTTGGTCTTGTTCCTTGTATTCTTGACTTGGCTTCCTGTTAGTCCAGTTTTTCCATCCTGGTTCACTTCAAATGCCTGTTCATGGTTCAACCCTGTAAGCCATTTTTTCATTTCTAGATAAGAATTTCTACACTTCCTGCTAAGCTAAGAGATTCCTCAGTAAGAAATATGCTTTTACAACCTCATTTAACTAATGCTGCAAATACAGATGTGGGGAAATGTAAGCATATTTTCTATGAACATTGGTCAGAAGTTTTATATATATATAAATTATATATATATATATATGTAGATAAGGATTATATAGTTCTTGAGTCAACATTGGAAATAGAAATTATAGCTTAAAGAAGTTGCCTGTAGTTTACATTAGCCATGATCAGTATACTACTGGCATATAACACTAGCAACCTAGTGATTTGAAGCAGCATTGCTGGGAAATTTGGAATAAAATATATGCTTATGGAGGGCATTATTTAGCATTAGTGGTCCATAGTTGTATGTGCGATGTATATGCACGTTCATATCAAAATGCAATACAAGTAGTCCTTGATTTACTACACAATTGGAAGCAGAAAATCTGTTGTTAAGCAGTACAATCATTAAGCAAGACATCATATGACTATACCCAGTTTTACATAATCATTAAGCAGTTGTTAAATGGGATATCACCTGATCACCATTTACAACTTTCCCTGCCAGCTTACCCATTGACTTTGCTTGTCAGACACCAGATGGAAGGGTTGCAATTATGGCGATCATGTGATCCTGGGATGTTAAAACCATCATAAATGCAAGACAGTTGCCAAGTGCTCAGATTACAATCACATGACTGCAACAGTTGTGAGAGGATTGTAAGTGAGATTGTAAATCTCCATCATGATTCTGACAGTTACTAAATGAATGTTGGACATCGAGAACTATCTGTATGTCACAAACTACTGGTTTGCAATCTTGTAGTTTACAGGTTTGAAAAGATTGAATCCTATATTCATGAGTGGACAACCTGCAGACTATTGGCTAAATGTCTGTGAGTTTCTTTTTTCCAGTCTCAGAAAGAGATAAATTATTCAATTTATTAAATGCAATGGTTAAATGCAAAATGCCTGCTTTCAACTCTGCAGAGCCTTAAGCACCCATGTCATATTTTAATACTGTCAACCCAAAATTGTTTGTTTATTTTCAGGTGTGGTTAAGGGGTAACACCTGCAGGTTTAAAACACCCTTTTACCTTTAGGATCCCTACAATCAATTCAACTGATATCATAATATCATTAATTTCATCCTTTTCATATCTTAGAGACCCAACATTAAAAAAAGAAAACCTACATTCCCATGCTAAAGGAGAATGCTCCACATCTTTAATTTAGATGATTAAGGTCATTTATCCTTTAATATCTGGACTGGGAATCCCATTGTGTTATGAAGCTTCACTCCTATTTACCACTTCAGCTTAATGTATGTGTGTGGGTTGCATTTACTGTTTTATTTTTTTACTAATTATAAACTCCACGCCCCCCCCTGCAAGTCATAGATCCTGTTTATGTTTTCATAAAAGTCCCCAGTGAAATAAGAATAGATTAAAAATATCTTAACTATTCATTGGGCAAGATTTTTTCTTTCACTTTCAGATCAGTCACATCCCTATAGTTCACTTGTGCTTTATTGATGAGAGAACAGCAAAGTATCAATAACTCTATCAATGGCTAACCTTTTAAGTACATAATTAATTACTAGAATATTTCCATCCCAAATTGGAAGCCATTGACTAAGTTACTAAATGTATGAACATGATATGGGCAGCAGAGATCATTAAATCAATAGAATAAAAGGCAACACCTGCTTGATCTAAATGTAAAAGAAGAGACAGAGAAAGAATCTATAAATCTCATTTCTCATTTATTGATTACATTTCCAGCAAGGCCAGAGCAGCAGCTGATTTTCATAACTTTAGAAAATGTCCCACAAATTTCAGTGACAAAAATCGTCTGAAGTCTGAAGTAATTTATAGATTGCTTTCTGTATCTGTCACTAACATATTTTCCTATTAAGCAAATAATGAGGAAAAGTAGCTTGAAATTATCTATTTTGCTTCTCCAAATTTAGAGCTTTCTAATTGTGTAAGAACCACATTTCTCAGAATTCCTAAACAGCAGACCAACTGTACAAGTTAGTTTAATGTGAGTGGAAGGATTTAGTCTTATTCCCAAATAAGAGTCTCTGGAGGATTTTGGTTTTATTGCCTAAACTGACATATTGGTAATTCAAGATACTTAGCTAAAGGACAAAAACTGAAATATAATGTACTTGTTATTAAATGTAAAATAAATTAATTATAAATATTATTTGTTATGCAATCACCCACCTTCATTTATAAGTCATATGAACAACTTTATTTTCTACTTGAAACTTTCACAAATGTTCTCACAGCTTCTTCTGCCTTTTTACTTAGCCTAGAAAAAAATTTAAAAAAAAATAGCAATACTTGAACCTTCTGTCGAGACAGCGCCTCAAGTCTGATGTTCAAGCAATTTCTGAAAAGATTTGTTATTGTTATCATAAAACGCAAGGTGGTCTCAATAAACCCTCTTGTCAACTCCCATTACACAACTTAAACAAGTTCTTGTTATCCTTTGTCATTGAAGGAGCCTGAGAATTTTGATTGAGCACAATTATTCTAAGTTTGATTAGATACAGGAATATAACTAAGCATTAGCATTTGATCGTATATAAAAAATAAATGCAAAGAATTCTTCCAAAAAATTAAGTATCATCAATTGGAACTGTATTAATTAATCAACTTGAAGATGACAAAGTATATACTGTTCTGATTGAGATCAAACAAAAGGCTGTTTTTTGATTATCCTTCACTAAGCACTTTAAAGATACTCAGAAAGGTGAAAGAGAAAAAGTGAAGGAGAGAATCAGGCAGGCTATAGAAAATAGTTAAATGTTAAATATTTCTTTCTTTCTGTTCACAAAAATGTCATCTGAGCCCAGCAATGCTTTGGGAATAATTTATAAAGGAAAAAAAATAAACCACAACTATTTTAACTTAACTGCAGCTCACAGAATTATGAGTCCTGGGGTGGTCTATCCTGACCCCCGCAAAGTTTTATATTTCATTCTTGCATGGAAATGCAGATCTGCACCTAGCCAAACATATTTCAGTAGGTATAAGAACAAGCATATAATGTGATCAAGACTAGTGTCATTACTTATAAAAATAGGCACCATAAAAATCACAGTGGACTTTAAGTAAATGTGAGCAAACCAGGAAGAATCATATTTCAAACATAGTACGATACAATGGAAACAAATCCTATGTTAATATTTTTCCTCTTTCTCACTCGGATGATGTATAATTAGATACTGAGATCATCTCTTGGATGATAATTAGAAAATTGTTGTTTGCTCTTTTCAATCCATAAAACTTTCATTGCTTTTGTTCTAAACAAAGATACACATGCCAGACTTATCAATTTTCTCTATCTTCCCCATCTTGCTGTGGTTTTTCATGATCCGTCTTATCTTATACCAGAGCATTTATCAATCCTATGGGCGACATGGAGGATTATAGTGGACAGAGAAGAAAAATGTTGCATGTAAAGTTCCAATTACTGTTGTTTGAAATTGATTAATCTAAATAAATCAGCTCTTTAATCCTTGGAATGATTCAAAGAAATATTTTTTTCTAATATTTGAACAGCAATAATTGTCCTAAGTCAGCAAATGTGAGACAGATATGCTTGGGTAGGCTAAAGTTTCTTCTGAATCTACGTGTAGCCAGAAGTTTGAATAGAAAACATTTTATTTATCTAATTTATATGTGAATCATCCCACAAGTGAGTGTGGGCAGCATACAATAAAATTAAATAAATATCTACAATTATTATAATTAATAAATACTAAAAACATTAAAAATTATAAAAACAGATAAAATAAGAACAATAAATGAAGGGAAGTTTGTTTGTTTAATTAAATTTATTTGTTGCCCTATTTGCCAAAAGCAATACTGGGTGGCTTACATTAAAAAAAATTATGGAGCCATCTCATTAGTTCATTAGATAATAAGGTCTTGAGGAGTTTTTAGAAGCTTAGAAGCAATGAGACCATCCTCACTTTGGATGTGGATGAGATTTCACAAGGCAGAGGCCCCAACAGAAGAAGAATGCTACCTAGGGCCCACCAAATATAGCTCTGTAGATGACGGAACCTGGAACATGCCCATTCTGTTAGATCTGGTGGGGTGAGAAGATGAAATCAAGGAAAAGCAGTCTGTCAAATAATCTAGTTCCTTGCCATGCAGGGCTTGAAAAATCAACACCAGCATCTTGAACTGGACTCAAAAACAAACTGGCAAATAACACAGCTCACAGAGCAAAAGTTTAAAATTTGCTCTATCAGAGATTTTTGCACAAGCTGAAGTTTCCAAATCCTTTTCAAGGGCAGCCCCATGTAGAAGGCATTGCAATAGTCTAACCAGGAGGTGACCAGAATATGAGTGATAATGAGAAAGGCCTCTTGATTCAGGAATGGGTGAAAATAACATACAATATGAACTTGTGCAAAGGCTCTCTAGTCATGACTGCCACCTGCTCCTTGAGCAGGAATTAGGAGTCCAGGAGGATCCCCAGATTGCACAAAGGGTCTCTTTGGGGCAGTGATTATCCTGTCGTAGAAACAGAGGGACCCAAAACAAAGCCACTCAGTCTTGGCAGAATTCAATTGAAGCCTGTTGTTCCCCATCCATATCCACATAGCATCCAAACACTAGAATAGGATGTTTACAGCATTGCTTAATTGCCCAGGAACAGAGATATATAGATGGATAGCATCAACATATGAATAATATATCACCCCATTGAGACAGATGAGTTTACTCAGAAGTCACATGTAGATCATAATAGGAGATGGGAGAGCACCAATCACTGTGGCACTCCACACTTGAGGGTCGGGGATGGGATCTCTTCTCTACAATCACCACTGATTGGAATTGACCACAAAGAAAGGATGTTAAATAGCACAACATTATGCCACCCATCCTAATCCTCTGACTCAATCCAGAAGTCTACTAATCTAGAAACAATAAAAAAATCAAGCAGGTAAGATGTTTGCAGCTAAATACACAAGAAAAGATCAAGTCAAATGTATAAATCAGATTAAAATCAAAGAAGTTAAAATATAGATTCTGGATGCACAAGAATGCAGAAAATGTGGTTAGTAGAAATCTTCAAAACAGAGCACAGAGTTTCAAACTTTTATCCCCAACTTAGCTGGCAGGTATTTAATTTTGGAAAAATTGCTGGGCTGCTTGGGAGCAAGTAATGCCTCTTCTTCAGGCTTGCATGTTATTCCATGAATTCTGGTTTGGGACTATGAGAACCATATTCATTGAAACATACTCTTTCCTACTTATAATACCAAGCCTTACTTCACTGTACAGTGTTCATTGGCGTACAGAGCCTTCCGGCTCCTTCTGATCCTTTGAGAATGACTCTTTCTTAAGGTTTATGAAAATAATTCACTTTTGAAAGATTTTTCCTCTCTGTTCTTCTCCTTTCCTCTGTTGGTTTTCCATGCAAATCATACCAACTAGGTTTGAAAATGAAGGAATGTTTGGCTTAGATTTTCTATCATTTCTGTTCCTTAAGGTTAAATCCCAGAATTTGGAAGTCAGTGTGGACTAATGCAATGAGGTTTTGCAGGAATTATGGTGGGCCTCAGACATAAAACAATATTTCAGGAAGTTATGTTGGAGTTATGACGAGAACGTGGCAAATTGAATATTTCTTTGAAGAAGTGGAGAAGAGATTACAGCTGAAACCTATGGCCAGATGTGGGATCCAGATTAGCAAAATCTCTCTGGAAAGAAAAAAGTTCATAAAATAACCCATGCCTACTCAGGACAGCTATTCCTTGTGAGTAAATGGCAGGAACCAACATTTTGTGAATTGAGTGGATGGGAGTTGAGGGATCACATCCAAGCTCATAATCATTAATATAAGATTCAAGATTTGGCCACACCCCATTACTTAATCATTTTGGAATTAATTTTTTATTGCATTTTTAATATTGAAAATCTCTGGAATAGCAAGTTTCAATGGAATCTATTTGGTGACTTTTCTTCAAACCATTATGAAAAAGGTTTTAGGTATGTTTAATGATTTATAACTTTTTAAAATTAAAATGAAAGGGTGACTAGAATGACAATTTAGAATGTTATAAATGGAGTAAGATTCCAGATAGAGTTAATAAAATATAAAAATTAAAAATAAGAATCCTTCCTTATTCAAGTTTGAAGAAAATCCAAAGAAATGAAAAACTATTAATGTTTTTGCATTTGAAAGAAAACCAATATGATGAGACTTTGAAGGTTGGATGCTAGAGGGCACCAGAAGGAAATAAAATAATTGATGTATTGAGAGGTATTTGTGAACAATGGATTCAGAAGTCAAGTTTTAAAGATTTCTGCTGTTATTGATAAACAATATATGGAAGAGGAACAAGTTTTACTGGACAATATTGAATTTTATTCAAATGTTGATTGAAAATGACAGGTTACAAGAAGGATATGGAAAAAGATGAAATATATACAAATTAAAATTGCTGATATTCTAATAAATAATAACAATATACAAATAATAAATCAGATAACCTTTCCATATTGGATTTACAAAAATAACTTGTTAATACTGTCAGTGATTTGTGAGAAGAGACAAAGGGGAAATAAAAAAAATCAAATACTTGGATATTGTTTGAAAGGACTAAAGACCAAAATTGTTGGTAGAAAGGGAAAGGAATATAAAGTTAATTTATTTGATCATGGTTAAAATGAATAATTTGCTATCTCTGGCAATTTTTAATGGATTTTTTTCTATTCATGACTGGATGAAGATGTTGTAAGGTTTTGCTTAAGAATAAATGCTATGTGCAAAAGAGGTTATTTGTTGCATTTTAAATTTATCTTATTAAGTTTAACATTTTTAATGATTTTTACAAATTGAATTTGAAGCTTCAGGAATTGTTTAAAAATAGAAACAATATTTTTGTGGATTTAGATTTATATTAGAAAGTGGGTTTGGTAAATCATGTGGGTTTATTAGATCATGTTTATAATACATATTGGTTATTTCTGGTAATCCTTAATGCACTTTTGTTGATTAGAATGGATGATGAGGTATAGTCTTAATGATTTATTAATGGAGAATGATATGAGATATGGGATGAAATGGTTATTTGTTGTATTTTAAGAGATGGTAATACGTTGTTAAATTGTTGACACTTGTTGGTCCAAAGGGGGAAGTTACTTTTTTTTTCTTTCTCTTTTTAATTTTTTCTTTACCCTTTTTTCTTTTTTATAATCTGCATTAGTTTTATCTGTACAGTGTAATCTTCAGTAAAATTATTTTTTTAAAAAAAGCTTAAGTGTGTCAAAGAGTGTATTGCTTTTTTGTGGCCCAAATTGCAGTAATTTAATTCATCTTCTCTCACTGGAGCTCTCTTTTTTTCTGGAAAGTCATTTTCCCACAATAGTATTGAGAGACCCAAGTGCAGGGCTCTTATGAAAGCTGAATAAAAACTTGGTGGTACTCAGAAAAAAAACACTCGAGCGTGGGCCTTCCTGCTCCACAACTATTGACAACAGAGGAGGCCACTTCAAACAGGTAAAGCTGCATTAGTACTCTGAAATGCGTCCTTGAGAATACGCTCATCTAGAACAATGCTTGCTGTGGAAAAAAAATCAGATGAATGCTGCTTTCAGAACAAAATTACAGCTCTAAGAGAACAGCTCTGAAAGAAATAGATTTGAAGAGTCTGGAGAGTAATTTCATAGAAAACAAATTGGATAGCCAGTTTTAAAAGGCAGAGGGAATTGTTAAAAATGCGACAAAAACATTGTTTTGCAATACACCTTGGCCCAGAGTTTTGATTACTGGCAACAAAAAGATGGCTAAAGAATAGGGATTATACAGCTACCTATATTAAAAGTTCATGCACCTTAAATGTAAATATTGCATGCTTTCTCTTTTTTAACTGTGGATAAGCACTTCACTTTCCATGATTATTTCAAAAGTGCTGCATGATATCTTTGTTAATGGTAGACCATTTAAACTGTAGTTTCTTCTATATATACCTATTTATATAATCTGAGTCTTAAAATATGGACTCAGTGAAGGGTTCTTTGTTTTTAAGTGTTGTCAGCAGTTAAACTATATTATACAGTAGGCCAATAATGATATATAAATTAGCAGTGTGTCTGACTGTAGGCAGCACTGAAAGTAGTTTAGTATTCAGGAGAAAAGTCCTCTAATAACCCTAAAGCCTTCTTAAAATAGTACCAAGCTCCTTCAGGCATCACACAATAATGAAGAAGAAGTTGGCCAAAATCTTCTGGTCTGATCTTAGTGAACGTGGCCATCTTTAATGTATTCAACTGAAGAATAAACCACCTCTTTCTCTCTCTCTAATACTTAAACCAAAAAAAAAAAAACCTAAAGCCACAATTCTTGGAAGAAGCTAGCATTCCCACATAAGTACCACTTATGAGATTGTGGAATCAACAATTGCATTATAGGTTGTTACAGTTTCATCTTTCTGTATTTTTGGTCTCCTCTTTTGCTTTATTTATCCTTTTTTTTCCTCAAAATGCTTCATAAGAATATAATTTTATTTTAAAGATATTTCTATTTCAGTGAATGATTGATGATGTTCCATCAATTCCCTCTCAAATAAGAAGCAGAGGTATCCTGGGTCCCTGGTAATGTACTGTTTATTAGGATCTTAACAAGAGAAGAGGGAAGGTGACCTATATGGTTCCTGCTAATTTCAATGCTCATAAAT
>JANHZU010003584.1:115244-125474 GCA_032468055.1 Acrochordus granulatus
CCCATCAATGCCTAGTAGCTGTATATTATACCATCTTTAAAGGCAACCCATTCAGAGCACATTAAAATAAGTCATTCTAGTCCATATAGGATGAAATCAGACATGCATAACTGTGGAGAAATCAACTTTTTCTAAACAAAATGTATTTAGGATGATAAAAGCCTGTCCTGATTTCTGATACTTCTTCACTTCTCAAGCTGCTAAGGACACTAAGCTTCTTCTGAACCAATTCCTCCCTATCCCTAACTAGTTCATTTTATGGCTGAAATCAGATTTTTCTTATTTTGAAAGCAGCCTCACCCCATAAGAAGAGAAGGAAGCTGTAATGCGTTTCTTGTATCAAATGTAGAGCCATTTTTGCAATTTCAGAGAAGATAATCTAAGAATTAATTTGCAAAGAGAAATCCATAGACTTCCATGGATTATAGGAAGGAAATAATTGGATTCAATCCATCGTTTTTGCGTGTTGTGTAGCAGTGTTCTGAGTTGCACTACCAGGTTTGAAATATTATCTTAGTTTTAATGATCGTTGCATAATTGTAAAACAGTAAATTGCAATATTTCTTTCTCAATGTCTAGGATATCAGTTCCTGCCTATTGTTCTATTACTGTGATTATGAATTCCAAAGATTTATAACCTTGTTTACTACTTTTCTATTCTGTCCAATAATTGGAAAGGATGCAGCTCTTCACTGAAAGCAAAGTAGTATCCAATAGCCAGAATTTTATTTGTTTCCTTGGTAACAAACATTCCCAAGACCATTAGCTTAATATGTGGCTTTCTTCAATGAAATTATTGTTAAAATGTTTAATAGCCATGATTGTAAAAAAGATGTGGTTAGTATAATGGTTTCAATATGAACTTATTAAGTTTCAGGGCTTTAATGGTGAACTTTGCAAGATGTGTATAGAGGCTAAATGGCAACAGGAAGAGAAGTCTATAAAGATGTCAGTTTCTAATTCTAAACCCATTTTCTTAAAAGACAAAAATAATTTCATCAGAATCACTAGCCTATACATAGAAGCTGCATATCATATTTGAAAAAGTTGACTTGAAATTAAATTATGACATTTTGCACTAGGGTAGAATTACAAGAACACTGGCTTAGCATGAGCAAGCACTCCAGTAGATACTGATTGATTGTTCCCACTTGGTTTCTCTTGTCAGCAGGAGTGACTAAACAAACCATAGACATTCCTTCTTCAGATTGTTTATTCTGATATACTAGCCAGGAGCTCTGGCTTGTCTCCTTTGTAACAAAATCAGAAGTCATCATTTCTTCTAGGAGTGAGATTTCTGGGGTTTTTGGGAGACACAAGGAAGAGCTCTGGAATGCACATTGAGTTCAACAAAGTGCAGAAAGAATTCCCTCAATTTGTCTAGCTCAGGGGTGTCCACCTTGGCAACTTAAGATGTGTGGACTTTAATTCTCAGAATTCCTCAGTTAACATAGCTGAATTCTGGGAGGTGAAATCCACACATCTTAAAGTTGCTAAGGTGGGACACCCCTGATCTAGCTGATTCTGTTATCAAGACAGCCAGATAAAATAAATGAGTGTACAACATGCTTGCTTGCCCTATGCTGATTCTGGTCTTGATCTAAATAATTGGCACATAATTACACAGATTATGTAAACTGAAACCCATTTTAACTACAAAGCAGTCATTTATATTCATGAGTTATTATTGGATTCATTCTGATTCATTCTGTAAAAGTTCTTTTATTTTGCCAGGGCTTGGAATTACTGGATCTCCCCACTCCTTTTTTATGGCCAAATGACTCCTCCCTTCCACAATAACCTCTATGTTCCTCCTACATTATACAACAAAAGACACACCTATACACATTGACATACAAGAGACCAAACTTCCAGAGAAATTTTTAGAAGGTGCAGATGGTTGCAGTCAGATTGCCAGAATGATGAAATGGAAATTGTTACCTTTATACTTATGCTGTGTTACGATCCTATGCAAAAGAAGTGGAGTGAGTATGTGTTGCAACGAAACACATATTTCATTAGTTGCTCCTTTCCTTCCTATCTCTCACACAAACCTATAGCTCTAGCAGAAAAAACTGGGAGTGCTAAGAATTTATCATATTTCACTGATGGCTGTTACATGATTTCATAAAGAGCTACGATTGAGCATTCATGCAGTTCAAGAAATTTTGTGTCACCCACCAGGCATGGTAATGTGAGCAACTCAGGTTTAAACCTGAGCTGAAAGGTAACTGGAAGACTGTGCAAGGCTGGAATCCTAGCCAGTGATGCTCTTCAGATAAATTAAGAAGGGTTCTTGGGAATCACCCCACATGTTCTTGAATTGATTTGCAGTTACTGGGAACAAAAGAAACAGTTCTTCTAAACTGGCTGCCTGTAAACTGGAGAGCCGGGAGGAGACTGTAGTTAATTCTTGCCTTTTTATCTAATGATGCCAACACGATCTTAGCTTTTTCAATTACTATTTTCTTGTTCTTTTTGTCTATCTTTGGAATGGTAAGAGCTCAGTTCTGTTTGAATCACATTCTGTTCCCCTTTGATGAATCACATTATTTCTGAGCTATGCTGAAAGCCTTATCTGTTTCTGGAAGATTTATGAAGCAAGGAGGTACAAGCTCAGTTTTATCTCCTTATGTATCCAAAGTGTGCTTGGGGTGTTTGGAATGCTGGACTGTCTGAAATGTATGAAATTCCTGGAAGAAACAGAGGTTTTGAAGTGAAAATGTTAATACTTACTTTGGCATTTTGAACTGCATCATTTTTTGTAAGAAGTCTATTTTTTCCTTTTTTATGGAACTTTAAGTTATCTAATACTGCTCTTTTTTCTGAGGATTGATTGTTGTCTGGTAACAGTGGCACATAAGAAGAAGTGGATTGAATTAACTCGAACCCTATCACCCAGACTAAAATGCTGATAGTGTTCGAGTTTCTTTCTTTCTTTCTTTCTTTCTTTCTTTCTTTCTTTCTTTCTTTCTTTCTTTCTTTCTTTTCTTCTCAATATATTAGAGGAGAAGAGATGGCTAAAAAGAAAGAAAACCTAGAGGCTAAAATGGAAGCTTGGGGCAGAAATTTGCAGGAGTTGTTTAAGAAAAAAATACAAAAATAGACCTATTTTTAGAGGGAAAAATAGAGATTAATAAAAAATGGATCAAAAGTCAGAAATTGAAAACTATAAGATGAACCAACTTGAAATTAAATCCTTGCAAATAAAAGGAAAAATGGGAACATTTAGTTTAAGAGTTGAAGAAATAAGGTTACCAGAAGAAAAGTTTGCATTTAGTCAAATATTGCTGTGTTTAGGGTGAAAGGAATAATTTTCAGATGGGGAGGGTCCTGGAACAAACAGATAAAATGAAGACAGAATAATTAATGATTTAGACAGAATTAATAGAGTGAATTTGATTCTGGTAGAAGAAGGTTATTTGTTTGGGGATATTATAATTTAATCTGTAAGAAGATTTATTGTAGAACAAACATACAAAAATGTTCTCAAGGGAATTTTGTAATGGCTGATAAAGAGCTAACTTTGTTGAGAAAAAAATTAATCAGGTTTGTGAGGATGATCTGAGATTTGGGTAGTATCTTTATTCAAATTTATTAATTTAATGTTTAAGTATTATTTTGATAAGTGAGTTCTTAATGTGCTGTGGACTGTGTATAGATATTAATTATATTTTAGAAATTGCCACTGAAGATTTTATTGTGCCTGATTTCATATGAGTTTTTCTACAGGAGAGAGATGAGGAATACTGAAATATATTTACACTGATAATTCTCCTCAGATAAGACAATTTAAAGATATTGCAACCTGATTAGAAATTTCTCTAGAACTTTTCCTGGTGAATTAGTATAAAGGAATCTTTGTGGATTAATTTGATAATTTTGGAATAAGTTTATATGTTTAGATTAAATATTGTGTTCAATAAAATTTAGGATAATTAATATATAAATACATTATGATAGGAAATTTGTATTTTAATATATAATTTTTATTGTAGTGATTGATTAGATTGAGAGAAGGAAACATTTCTCTTTCCTTGCATATTGACTAATTGATAGATATTCAGTTGGAGTTGGGTTGGGAGTATAAGGGAGGGTTTTTTGTATTTTCTTTTTTTGAGGGATGTTTTTATTTACTTTTTAGTAAATGCTGGTTTTTCAAATATATTTCTTGGTCACATACAAGTTTATGGATATAAGCCAACATAATTAAAAAGGAAGAAAGCAGAACTGAATTGGCCTCTTGAAGTGCAAAAGTAGGTAATATGCCTTTACTGAAGTAATGTAAAGAATTGAAGTGCATGTATCTGTATATCAATAAATTATTTTTGTTTTTTGTCTAAGGGTGTTTGTAGAGGGTGAAATTTGATTTCATATCCTTAAATAAGATACATACAGTTTGTCTAGAGAAGCAAACATTATTTCAGATTTGGGGTCTATCTCACTGAGGACTTAAGAAGAAGAGTTAATTACTATTCTACGCCTTCCCTTGCCTCATTTATAAAATCATATGTTTTAAAACAATATGAAATACCAATATTTTTTTAACCTTTCCTAACCTCATTCAATGTCACTAATTCATTCAATATTACTCTGTTTGTTGTTCTTATACTTCCTATCAGGTAACAGTAACTGGGATTGAAATGCCAAAAATATTAATATAAATATTAAATATTAATATTAATACAAACCAAAATATTAAGATTCTCTGAGTAATATTCACTTAAATTAGGATGAGTATTATTACGGGCTACTGAAGCAAATATCTAGATATTGCAAATGTTGTAGCTATATTGTCCAAAAGTCACTTTTCATTTTTAAGGGTTATAATACAGCTTATCAGGTCAAATCATTGGCTCATTTACTAATTAAATGTGTTGTTGTTGTTCAGTCACACAGTAGTGTCCAACTCTTTGCAACCCCATGGACTGCAGCATGCCAGGCCTCCCTGTCCTGAACTGCATCCTGGAGCCCTCCCAAGCCCATCACACTGACTATGCTACCTAATAGTCTCGTCCTCTGCCATCCCTTCTCCTTTTACCCTCAATCTTTCCCAGCATCACAATCTTTTCTAATGAGTCCTCTCATCGCATTATGTGGCCAAAGTATATTTCACTATATAAACAAATGGTTCCATTTGATATAAATTACTCCCAACTTCTCAAATGCCAAATACTGTTCCTGCGTTCATATTAGTGATGTATTTGAGTGGTTCCCTAGATATGTAAGATATATATCCCTAGATATATATCCCTAGATATATATCCTTAGATATATATGTTCCCTAGATATATAAGCATACCTTAAATGTTGTAGCCACAATGAATATGGTTGAAGGCACTTGACTCAAGAGGACATGACACATATTTTGCTAAGAATGTTCCCATCATTAAATTACTGCCTGAAAAATACACATTGTTTATGTACAGATTACCCATCTTCTGCCTTGATTTTGGCTTTAATGATAATTAAACAAAGTGGGTTAGGTGGGTGCTAAACAACTGCTATTGTCTTCTAGATATATCACAGAGCCTAATTTGTGATGCAAATAAAGAAACTAAATGAATACATGATTTTAATTGTTTTTTTTGTGTCCAGCTGCATAATAAAGCAAGCTTAATGTTAAGGATCACCCAAGGTCATTCTTCTTTTAATGCTACTTATCTGCTGGAGCTGTCATTTTATTACTAGATTTTTGTTTAAAATTATGACCAGTATGTTCTAAAGTGCCAGATGTTTTAGTATAAAGAAATAAACATATGATTTAGCAGGGATTATAAGAATTCCAGTTTTCCCCTCTGGAATTTGTTGGTCATGGCCTTGTGGAATGATCAAAGTTTAATATCCCTGAAATAAATAAGGGAAATCAGATGTTTTTGCAAAGCAACAAACAGAATTCACAAGGCCCCAGGAACTAAGCTGCAGAATTGAGTTAATTCATCAGTTTAAATGATTTAAATTTATAAAATTAAAATAATACTAACAAAATAGTATTCTTGATGTATTGGTGCCATTATTCTCTGCATGGTAAAGTGGAGAGAAGTATGGGGTGCTTTTCTTTTGTTATTGCATATAGAGGACAAGAAAGGACCAGCTAGTTTTGCCTCTGGGTTGTTTTTTTAATTATTATTATTATTTTACCATGTGCAGTGACGATTTATAGAGTCTTCCATCTGGGACATTTAGAGACAAATGGCTTCATAGTAGTTTTCAATTATGCTAACAATCCATAGGTGAGAGAGTGTTAAGCAAATCATGAAGCATATGAGAATGTGCAGGAAATACTTTAATTTAAAGTCTACCACATGACTGAGATGATGGTATCAGTAAGATTTTACTCCAACAAATGATTTGATTAATTCCAACTAAGGAAAAAAACCCACTAACAATTTAGCTGAAAATAAATTGATAAATAAAACTGGCTTTAGGAGTCTTCTTGTAAAACCAGTAAAGAC
The DNA here is from genome assembly GCA_032468055.1 of Acrochordus granulatus. NCBI lineage: Eukaryota > Metazoa > Chordata > Lepidosauria > Squamata > Acrochordidae > Acrochordus > Acrochordus granulatus. The sequence goes on from JANHZU010003584.1 coordinate 121,700, forward strand.
CTAAAATATATATCCCTTGGCAGGAAGGTTCAGAAATACAAAATCTCCATAACAAAGACTATATTTTAAATGGCCACAATCTAATTCATCTTGTTGATTAAAGTATATATATATCATTTGGCTGTTATGATTAACATACATTTTTACCATGTAGAAAATATTCAAGCTTTTTTTACTATTCTTTTTAATAACTATACTTATTAAACTAGAAATCATTTTTTTAAAATTATTTTAACTAACTTGTACCTAATCATCTCTTTACTTAACACTGAATTAAATAGTTCATGTTTTAAAATAAAAATTTTAATGAGAAGTTCATTCATAATCAGATATTTATCTGAAAGGGAAGACAGCACAATGTCAAATAAAAAGAGCCTCTGATGAGATAAAGCCAACCATGTATACATCGCAGGTTAGATGATATTTTAGTTTTCTAAGGTAATCTGATAATGATACAGGATTTGAAACAACATTAATTCAATTAGTGTAAAGTTGTCAGGTTATTAAGATAAATGTCAGTGAGATGTTTGTTAAAGGACCTTGTATGGTTAACATAATGGCATCAATCTAACTTTTTTTTTGATAATAGAAAACACACAGTGCATTTGAAGTAACATTTGAGACGTAAGAGAATAAATATTGTTTCCACATGAAAATGGTCTGCAGAAGCAATGAAACATAATGGATACTAATAAAGAGAAACAGAAGCATCTCTTCATCTAAAGCATTTACGGATCATGTTAGTAATATATATTCAGTTGTGCTTTGAACTCCCATCTAGCTATTTTCAAGAACCCAAAACAATTAAAATCACCAACAAAAAATTACAATATTCTTTTTTAAAAAAAAATTCTGACCATATTTTTATTAATTTTAAAGAACAGACAATGTTATATGATTTTTTTCTCCTGAAATTTGCCCAAAGATAGGTTCATTTTAATTATGCAATTCAAGGATAGGTTTCATATTCTTCTTTAGATGTTGGCGAACAACTTTCACTATCCCTCATCATTTGATCAGTTGGCTGGGTCAATTAGGGGTCTGAGGCTAACAGCTTCGAGCATCTACCCCTTGAGGCTCATTTTTGATTTGACATGCCAGATAGGGAATTAGCGTAAGACAATCTCAGAATTAAATTTTACCCCCCCACTCCCTCCTGCCCTAATTATATCCTAATAAAATATTAGTTTTATACATAATCTCAGAATCAGGATGCTTCTACACCATCACTGTTTTCACTCACCAAACTTTAGAAACAATATTAAGGCAACCTTTAATCTGTTTGTCTTCTCTGATGAGTTGGAATGCTAAAATCAGAAGAGTAAAATCATCTGCACTGAACTACATCAGATCTTGGAGCAACAAAACAAGGCAAAGAGGAAGCCACTGCCTCTTAATTTGACTCCCTGTTTGTACCATGAAGAAGAAAATGAAAACATTTGAAAAACAGTTGTTGGTTTCCCCTCTGCTCATTTTAACTAATCTTCTGAGAGGCTCTGCAAAGTCACCAAGCAAACATTTCTTCATAGTTTCTGAGGTTCAGGAATTAAGAGGAAACATCCAAGAGTTGAGTCCACTGGGGAAACTAAGCTTCCTTATCTAAAATAAATGAACAAGAGCAAACCAGCTTGGTTTTAACTAGCCTTGTAGCTAAGAATAGAAATGTTCGGTTCAGTCCTCCAAACCCAGCTGATCTAGGAACACAGAAGTTCAAAAATGCTTCTTAGTTAGAAGTGCTTTCAGAATATGTCAAAGGAAAACAGGTTCCTCTCCAGATGTTGAAATTTGTTTCAAATTCATGTTGACTTAGGTAACAACTAGTTCTAGTGCTTGAAGAAAAGTACAAGGATCTCTCATGAAATCTATTTCAAACTTTAGCTAACTCTATATTAACATGTACCTTCCACAACCATGTGAAACAGTTTGGAGGCAGGACAAAGAATGGATTAAACCACTGAACAGTGGACTATTGCTCAGTGTTGACTTTATAATATTATATCATGTACTTGATGCTTAGGATTCAAAAATCTTACCTTTTGCAGGGTGGAGGAGTCTCCAATTTCCACAGATGCCTTTCTTCCTTCTTAACAATGCCTTATTCGTTCCAAAGATACGATCTGTGCTCTGAAGTAGTTTCTCAGAGCCTGCAGTGCAAGGAGACATAAAGAAAGACTAAGTAATGCAAATTGAATTCTACTCCTTCTCTGGATACAAGCCAGTGTGATCAATATTAGCATTCTCCAATTGCCCCAAGGTGAACAAATATTATCCAATTGTCTTTGTAGATCAGTGCACAAAACTGCATTGAAAGATTTGACTTCTGATATTCTGGACTTCCTATCTAATTTGAAAGCAAACTTCATAACCTGTACAAATGACTTTGTTTTTCCTCTACTGTTTGATTTTGAGATTTTACAGATCCTTTGTGGGGTGGGGATTAGTCCACCTGTAGAAAGTTCTATCTACTAGAGGTTTTCTGTTTCGAATTCAGTATATGTGCTTCTTACCTGCCATTTCCTCAAACAATGGAAAATTGTTCTCCACCCAATCCCTTTTGAAATTGGCTACTTTATTGCTGTTGTTATTCTATCAGGAGCTACATAAAACTTCTGCAGCTCAGAGAGGGTCTGTTTTCAATCGTGGATGCATTCTTGACCCACCTACTCATTTTGAGTTCCTATGTACAGCTTAATCATTCCATGTCTGTAAGAAACCGGATGCTTTGCAATATGGCATCTGCAATCTGTCATTGCCTTCCCCATTCTCCTACCTGAGGTTAAATGTCTTATTTGTGGAGTTCTGAGCTGAGGAATGAAAGAAAGAGAAAGGCAAGGGAGAAAGAGAAAGATATACCCAACTGAATGGAGATTTCCAGAGAATAGCAAGGAGAGATAAGAAGACCTTCTTAAATGAACAATGCAAAGAAATAAAATAAAACAAGAGACTGGGAAAGACTAGAGATTTCTTCGAGATATCTAGATATCCCTTGGAGATATCAAGGGAATGTTTCATGCGAAGATGGGCATGATAAAGGACAAAAATGATAGGGACCTAACAGAAGCAGAAGAGATTAAGAAGAGGTGGCAAGAATCTTTACAACAAGATCTATACAAGAAAGGTCTAAATGTCCCTGATAACCACAATGGTGTGGTCACTGACCTTGAGCCAGACATCCTGGAATGTGAAGACAAGTGGGCCTTAGGAAGCATCCTTAACAACAAACCAAGTGAAGGTGGCAATATTTCAGCTGAATTATTTAAAATCCTAAAAGATGATGCTGTTAAAGTGCTGCATTCAATATGCCAGCAAATTTGGAACTCAGCAGTGGTGACAAGACTTGAAAAGGTTAATTTATGTTCCAAACCCAAAGAAAGGCAATGCTAAAGAATGTTCAAACTACAATACAACTGTGCTCATTTTACAAGTTAGTAAGGTTGTGCTCAAAGTACTACAAACTAGACTTCAGCAGTATGTGAACTGAGAAGTACCAGAAGTACAAGCATGGTGTCGAAGAGACAGAGTAACTAGAGATCAAATTGCCAACATTCACTGGATCATAGAGAAAACAAGGGAGTTCTATGCTAAAGTCTTTGATTGTGTACATTACAAGAAACTGTGGCAAATTCTTAAAGAGATCAGAATACAGTGGTGCCTCACAAGATGAGATTAATCCATTCCGGAAGAACACTCTTAATGTGAAATGCTCATAAAGAGAAACACAGTTTCCCATAGGAAACAATGGAAAGTCAGATAATCCATTCCACGCCCCCAAAAA
>JANHZU010003585.1:18061-32568 GCA_032468055.1 Acrochordus granulatus
ATATACCAGCTCTCTTACCAGTTCAATTTCAGAACTGAGAAAGCCTTTTGGATTAAAGGTGAAACATCTTCGACTTGCGAAAAATCCAGTCCAGATGCCTGTTTTTTAAACTTTGTTGTGAAGATATATAATATATAGGTTGTTTCCTTTTTTAAATATTTAATATATTGATTAGATTAGAAAGAGGGGACATGTGTCTTTTTCTTTGGGCTTCTGAAAAGAGAACAATACAGAGTTAGGTTGGGAATATTTGATGGGAAAGAGTATGCATTATTTCCCTCCATTTTTTTCTTTTTTAATTTTGTATTGTATGTGCTGTTTTATTATATATCTTGTGTTTTTGTTTTGTTATGTATTTTGTCATACTTTGTGCATGTTGCTGAAAATCAATAATTTTTTAAAGAAAAAGAAAATTTAAAAAAGGAAGTAGCAATGGGGTATGCCTAATACTCCTAAAACTCCTAAACAGGAGTTTTTCATTATATAAAATCCAAACAAACTCAGAGAGTCTGGGACAGATAATTATATTTTCTTATCATGTATTTTAAATATGATGACTTCTATCCATTATCCATATGCTATATTTCAAATTTACAAGCGATTGTGTTACATCTGTCTATAATTTACTGTAGACTGATTTTGTAACATATAGGATTAAAATTCTTCGGTTTAGCAATGATATAGGATTATTAGCTTTCTGTTACAGGTAGAAAATAAGGCATACTTCAAAAGTTTTGTTCTCAGTACCTATCACTTCTGACCAGACACTGAGCTATTTGATGCTAACAACAGCTATAGTCCAAAGAACAAATCTAAACAGAAGTTTCCTTTTCCTGATACTGAAGCTAACTTATTGTCATATAGACCTTGTAAAGATTTCACTGATCAATGACAACCGAACAATTACAAGCCATAAATTGACAGTGGAAACAATTGAAAGCTGAAAAATATAAGATGTTGAATGTTGTCTTTGAATGTTATTGACCATGTGCTTTCATTAGCATTCTCCTTGTAAGCTTGGGTGGTGTGTTGGGGTGGAGGGGTATTTGATATCTGAGAAATAGTAAAAAGGTAGTTGTCTAATGATACACTAATTAGTAAGCCTATCCTAGCAGGATCCATGAAAATTGATTTGCACAGTGCTATTTTTGCTAATGAGAGTCATGAATACATGTTTGCAGTCCTTTACTTACCCTTCTTTCATGCAACTAATGAAAGTGAAGCAATCATTAAGAATGGAGCTGTAATCTATCTAGAGTTTCTGGAGCCTCGAAGGAATAGCTGGACTTATAAAACTTCTGCTTTAAATAATGGTCTTTATCGAAGAGCCATCTTGCTATAAGTGTGCCTTTCCTTGCATGCTATTGTTAAAATAGCCCTCACATGGCTGTACTTCTTTTAAACAGTATCAGGTTAGCCAATTTCTTGATTTAATACAGGACTTTAATTAAAGTGGAAAACTAAGCTATTTTAGTAAAATAGGATGACCTTTCTGTTGAAAGTACAAGAGGTAAATGATAAGTGTTTATGTACTCAATTACTGTTCCATGTGTGTACATCTTGCTTTGTAGAAATAGCTTAGTGAAGCAAATCTCTGGTGTAATTTTACATGCATGCATGTCTGGCCATGCAAATCTATTTATTTGTTTGGTTTATATTTCCTGCTTTCTGTGGGGGTTCAAACTAGACTACATAGCATTTCCACCTCCATATATGTCCCAACTGTCCTGATCCTCCATGGCAGGTGATGGATTTGAATCTGGTCTTCCATTTCATGGTTCAAAATCTTAACCATCATAGTACCCTGGATCCTCCATGTGTGCCATTGATTTAAGAGACTTTTGTGAAGACTTATGAAATCTGTCTGTGAAACAGAAATAAAATTACACAACAAAATTTAAACATCTTTTACAAAGGACTGATTGATAAACAAAAGTATAATGTATTGTATCTGTGGTGCAGTTTAGTTTACCTAGCAAAGTTAATACTGACTGAGTTCACACATTACATTAACCTGTACTACAGACACAGTTCCATTTATATTTTCTTTATTCATTTAAAATGAACCTCTTTACTTCTCATGCAAATGTGAGCTTTTTAGTATGCATGCCGCATTACAGAGGGTGAGGGGGATTGCAGTTGTTAATGCTGCCTGGGTTTTGTAAGCACCTAAAAAACAGAATGATTTTTAAAAGCTACTTACTTTCCTTTTGTACCTTCGGTAAAAAGAAAGAAATTAGGATAAGAACCTAATAAAAAATCATAAGCATTTAAAGTACTTATAATGTTATAACACGGTTGTGTTTTTTGAAAAGCCCCACTCATGGCATTTTAATCCTATTATTGTTCTTAAGATTTAACAATCCGTTTTCTTTTATTGGAACTACTTCTTAGCAATATGCAAAAGTTCCATTTAAAAAGAAACATTAATTAGTAAATGTAACTACTATATTGTTAGGAAGTACATCTTAATTTTACTTCTTCGTGAAAACGGTTTCCTTTTTATATATAATTATCTTTATTCCATCCACTGATTGAATCATTTTACAAAGAACAAAAAATATACTCATTGCCTGTCTTTTCCCCTAGTATATACATTTTTGTACTCAGTTTTCTCTAATGTACATATCTTGTATGCATTTCTATAAAGTGATTTCTCTAAAATAGTCAAGAATTGTATTATAAATTTAAAGAAGTTTAGATGGAAGGTAACTATATTCTGATCTACATACTATACTGGAAGGTGTGAATGTGATCAGTTTACTTGAACATTTTGTCACATAGGAATAGGGATAATATCTCACTGCGCTTCAGGTGTTTCTGGAGTGAAACTTGAACATATACCCAAATCAAATTCTTTGTCGTTTTTAGTGTACAGGATACAGTTGGGAAGTATAGAAGCAACACAGAAGCAACATAATTTCTCAGTAGCTCTGCTTTAGAGTTATGACTGTAATCTGATTCAGAGACAAAACACTACTATTTATTTGCAGTGAAAGCAAAGAATAAAGTCTTTTGCCCAGATCCCCCCTCTTTGGTACTCGGATTGCTGCTATGACAGTGCCATAGGACTAACACTAATGACTAACTCATTCTAAGTGTTAGAAATATTGAAACAAAGAGGAAAAGAAATCCAGAAGGAATCTCTTTTCTTCTGCTGCAAATGTCATTAAAAACACCACCACCATCACCAGGTCTTCAGAGATCTGAGGGCTGAGAAATGCAGAGTATCTCAGAAATATCTGTGCAATGCCCAGAGTCTTTGGGAGTAGGTGGCATGCAAGTTTTTTCAAATTGCAGTGCCTGTTTGTTAAAAATAAATTTTCTAGGAACACCTGATCAAGAGGCAAAGCTCTAGTGATAGAAGATTTGAGTATGCAGTACTTTGCTTTGTTTTGTTTTGGTCTTCCATGGAAACCAGTCTCCCCCAGAACCATAGATGAGTGGAATAAAGTTTGAAAAAAATCCTATTCTAGAGTAGGTTTGGAAAAGTTCAGGAGTCTGTCGGAAGGAAAAGAAAGAACCTCAGAAGTAAATTTCAGTTGTTTGGTAGTGGATTGTACCAGCACTATGTGAATTCAACTGGAGATCCAATATGAAATTTGAAGGTAACATAATTTTAATTTAAGATTTGAAGCAATTAGATTAAATGCTAGTTTATAGCATAAACCATAATGGAGAAATGTGAAAATACTTCTAGCTGCTTCACATTTTTAAAAAATGGGATGAAAATAATAGGGACCCGAAATTGTTTAGAGGTTAGCAATCGTACAGAGTTCCTGTATAATCAAGGATTTTAGTACAATACATTTTTTTCAATATTCTTCTTGAAACTCTTTTAAGGCAGTGACAGTACAGTAAGGAAAGGTCACCATGGCTATCTCCAAGCTGTCCATCAAAGAGCCTGTAGAGAAGTTATGTAGAACTAACACTGTCCTTGTCCTAGTCCAGCTTAAACATTTCCAAAAATTGTTTAAAATGTTACTTTTATATTAAAGATTTCACCACCTTTTGCCCATTTATTTTTCTAGAAGAGCAAGGAGATTGGTGTAGCTCAATGGTAAGGTTAGTTTCTTCTGGGAATAATATGCTACATGCTGCTTGTGCAACAATAAAAAATATGTGCATGTTCTTTATCTTTCATGTATAATGCAGAATGTATTATATTATACACTGTATAGAAATACACAAAAGTATCACAGCAATCATATAATCTCAGATACACTCTTAGATCTTCCCACGCTATACAGCATATTGGGCAGCAAGGGATCACCAGCATTTTTTATCTTGGGTGAATACTTCAGCATCCTCCCATTTGATGTTCAGAGTCTCTAAATCTACGAACGTTCTTCGTCATGTGATTCAAGGCCATCCTCTTGGTCATTTGGCATCAGGAGGGGTCCATCTCATTGCTGCCTTGGGTATTCGATTGTTCTCTATATGAAGAATATGACCTACTAATTGGAATCTTCTGTGTGTAACAATGTTATATAATTTTCATGAGAAACTCTTTTGGAGCATTTCTTTCCTGGTAAATATGGTCAACATAACAAATCTTTAGAATTCAGGAGAGGCATCTTTGCTGAAATATGTTGAGTATCTTAATACTTGCTGACGATTTCCAAGTCTTGCTTTTGGGATCACTGTGGAGGTGAGCAAATGGAATATAATTTTCAGTGATGTAGAAGATGAGGACCAGATTTAACTGTTGCTTTTCCAATGTGGCACTTGACGTCCATCTCTGCATCTCCATTTTGGGTGATTACACTATCCAAGTAAGTAAGCCTTTCTACTTCCTCCAGTTGCTGTGATCCAAGTGTGATTCTCTGTATCTATGCAATGGAGCTCACATGCATGATCTTTGATTTCTCAGTGCTTATTCTGAGGCCAATTTTGCTTGCTTCTTCATCTAAGGCAGTCGTCACTTGTAATTTTGTCTCGCCTTCCTCAAGTAGGGCGATATTATTACAATCTTAGAATAATGGATGCCTTTCCCAATGCTTGATGTTCATCATATAACATAGTCAAGAGCCATAAGGAAGAGTGGCAGTGATAGAATACAGCCTTGCCTAACTCCAGTAGTAATTTTGAAGAAGTCCATATGGCCATTTTTGATCTTAACACAGCAGTTGATCATAGATATAAGGCCTTGAATATAGTAATAAAAACTGTTGGTACACCATATAGAATTAAAATCTGCCAAAGAGATTTTTTGGTGGACACTGTCAAATGCTTTCTTGAAATTGATAAAAAGATTAGCAGATTTTGATACTCAATGCACTGTTCTATTATTTTTCTTATGGTGAAGATTTGCTCACAGTAGGATCTTCCACAATGAAATGTTGCTTGTTCTTCTCTCAGACATTGGTGTAAGGCATTTTCCAGCCACCTGAGAAGAATTATCTTCCAGGCAGTGAAAGGAGAGTAAGCCCTGCCAGTTTGGTGCATTCTGAGATGTTACTTTTCTTAGGTATTTTAATAATAGCCCCACTTTGCTAGTCCCCTAGAACTACAACACTTTGCCAACATTTATTAAACAACTTCATCAGTTCTTTCACCATAACCTGACTGCCATGTTTTAAAATTTCTGTGATCATCTCATCTAAGCCAGCTGTCATATTGCTTTTAAGACTTATAATTGCCATCTTTACTTCATCAATTGTAATTTTGCCAGTGTTCATCTGAAGCTCTTATTGGGTGCACCCTTCATTGAAATTGTGTATAATGGACAAGTTTGGGTGGTTAAGAGTTTCCTGAAGGTATTCAACCTCTTATTCTGCTCATCTTGGGTGATCAGAAGCTATCCAAGACTGATTGATGACACCATAACTCTTTGATTGGAACACTGAAGTTATTCATCATTCCAGTCAGATCGTTAGTGATATGATAAAGAATTTTGGAATTATTCTGATTGGTTGCTTTTTGCATTTCAATGCCTTTCCATTCCAGCCATTCTTTCTTGTCTTTCTTGCAATTTTTCTTTACCATCCAATCAAGTTCTATATATTTTTGGTTCAGTTCTTCCATTTTTTCCACAACTTTGGCCTGATCTAGTTTCAATTTTGTAACTTTCCTTTTATCAATTAGCTTCTATAATTTATCATGGATCCACTGTTCCTTCTGTTTGCTTTGTCTTCTTCAAATGATATTTTGGGTACATTCAAAATGATATTTCTAAAGTTGTTCTAACCATCTTCTATATCTTTTGCTTCTTCAAGAATGTTAAAATGATTTCAGTTCTAAAGTGAGGAATTCAGCAGTTCCTTGAACTTCACTGTTCTGAATGGTCTTTTTTTAGCATGGATTGTTTTTGTTTTTGAAGCTTAAGCTTCATTTCTGTCCTGACAAGGTAGTGATCTGATTCAATGTCCGACACTCTATATGTCCTTGTATCATGCAGAGAAGATTGCCATTTCTGATACAAATAAAATTGATTTCATTGAAGGTGTGACTATGTCATCTTGTGGATTTGTCAATTTTGGAAGTATGTGTTTCCAACAAACAGTCCATTGTATTCACAGAAGGATGTTAATCACTCTCTGTTGTCACTGATCTGGGATGAAGAGGTGTGTGTTCTAATCACATTCTCTAAGCAGCATCAGTTGCCTCCCAGTCGAGCATTAAATTCAGTATTCAGAATCTTTTGGTCGTGGTTTGGAATGTTGTTGAAGGTATCCTGTAGCTTTTTATAAAATTTATCCTTTTCCATGTCATCTAAACTATATGTTGGCGCATAAGCCTGTACATTGGTTGCTTTGACATGTTCATGTGTAAAATAGGTGTAATTATTCTATCGCTAACTAGCTGCTAGCCAATAAGTGCCTTTAATGCTTGCTTTCCTAAAACAAGGCCAACCCCATATTCGTGCCACCCTTCATGGCCTGCATGATGGTCTTGCCAGGACTGTTAATTTGGCCACTCCTGTCCACCTGACCTTCACTGATGCATAAGATGTCTAGCTTGTAATCATCAAAAATCCACAGGGGTTGGGCAAATTGTCCAACCTGGTATAGTGTTCTCATATTTCATGTCCCAATTCTTGTGATGTTCTTGGCTGAGAAGATTATTTGCAACTTCAGACACCAGACCCCATTGACAGTTTGCTCTAGTATCATCTTAAAAGCAATCTGTCTTGAAACAGAACTCTCACCAGTTGACTAAATTTTCCTTAGATTTTTATTTCTGTTTCTGTAGTGGTTATAGATTTTTACAGGTGTGGGTTGCTAGCTCAATGCCCAACCCTCCACCTTTTTCATCCGGGCTTGGGACTGGCAATGGCAGAGCTCCAGGTACACTCAAATAATTAAAAACATATCCAAAGAAAATTGAAAGAAACAAACAACATCACACCATTTATTGCTGCTCCTACAGGTAGACCTCAAATTACAACCACTTGTTTAAAAACTTTCAGAGTTACAATGGCCTCAGAAAGCATGTTTTAGAATCATAAAGCACTTCCATCTGTCACAAAATGTTGTGCCACCTTCATAGTCATATGGCAACTGAGCCTTATTTATGAATGGTTGTGATGTCCTGCAGGCACATGACCACAGTTAGCAATGGTTTCTGGCAGAAAATAACCATTCAGGAAAATGGATTTATACTTATGATTGTGTGATTAATTAAATGACCATAACATAAAATTGAGTCCATGAGTGCCTTGACTTACAACTGTCATGACTTACAACTAAAATTCAGGACCACAATTGTAAGTTGTGGACTACCTATATTCAATTTCATTTTTTCTGTGTATAAAAGGAAAACTACAACAGGTTGGGCACCCTGCGGAGGCAGATAAGGTCACTAAATTTTTGAATCACATTATATAAGGCCAAAACCAAGAATGACATGCAGCAGTTCTTCCAAGCTGAATTCTTTATTGTTTCACATCTATAGATGAAACTGTGCCAGCCTGAGAATTCCATTATCTGCATTAATAACATACTCCGTGAATTATTAGGAAAGGGCTGTCTTCTCCCTCTTTCTGTCACACATAATATCTGGGCTGAGTTGCCTCTTACTCCTCTGGAATCTCCCTGTCTCTAGCAATCCATTCTTCACTACATTCCATCACATCTAAAACAACGTTGAAGTAGTTTGAAAGCACCTAGTATAATGTCACTTTTCAAATCAATTTACTTTTATTTAAGTCAAAAATGCAATTAGGAGATGGTAAGATGATTAGAAATATTCTATATAGATGCTAAATAAAACAGATCCACAAAATACTCCCTGACAGTCTTCAGTTTAACATACAAAAAATAGAAATAACAAAAGCTGTTTTCTCACTTGTCCTATTTTTAATGCCAGCCATATAATTTGCTCTCAATGGCATCATCACCTTTTCAAAAACAAATGTATTTGAATCAGAGCCAGCAGGAAAAACATCTGCTAATACAAGTAATCGATTAATTTAGCAGCAACAGTTCTTGACCTCTGGAGCAAACATTAATTGTATATGTAATTATACTATGTCTCATCACTGTGAGGGCCATATTAAAAAGAAGACTTTTTGTTTCTTTTCCAGCTTTTTGATCTAGAATTTACCATTTATGATAAAAGTTTAGTTTCCTATGAATTGAGCTCTAATTAATTGATTATTAATTCCTATGAATTGAGCTCAAATTAATTGATTATTAATTTTGAATAATCGCATGGATGTACTCATGTTGTGTTATCTTAGTAACAGTGTTTCTAACTTTACAATGGCTTCTTTTTCACTGATCAGATTTTATTATCTCTGACCACTCTATTGACCATGGCTTCATTAGCGAACACATGCAGATCTGGACCTATCATTTGGCTAGAAATACATAGACTCAATATCCAAATATGCCTCTCAGTCGAGTGGAAATGCTCGATTTTTGGGGTCACTTAAACATTTAGAGAGACACCAGAAACTGCATCCTAAAAACAAGTAGGAGGAGCCAGGATAAAAAAATACATTCAGTTAAGGTATTTAATCTTTTTCTGTTCCATCATCTAAAGAAAATTACAATTTATTAACAGCTTTTAAAGGTTGCTAGGAGCCACACCAAATCTTTGGAGGACTGCATTAAATCCTAAAACATTACGTCTTTTATTAGGTCCTGTATCTGTGACAAAGAGCAGGAAGCTCTAATCATTTATCTAATGCAGCCATCCCGAGCTGAATTCCTGATATGTTGAAATTACAACTCTTAAGTATTCTTAGCTGGCATGGCTGACCTCTAATAGATCTCAGTGTGGTGGTGTTAGCGTGGAATCAGAGAATATTAGAAATCAACATTAACCCTTAACATAAGGTGGAACTTATTCATTTTTTGCACCCTGAAGTAATCTAGCTTTTTCCAGTGACTGATATAATGTTTTTGAGCCTTCCTTGTATTCCTGAGCCTAAGCTACATTAACTATTCCTCTACTTCTTGAGCAAGCCTTATTCTGCTGGTCATCCAAATTGCTCAAGATTCTCAGCATGTAAGGGTTGTTTTAATGTAAGGATTCCTGAAATGAAGGCCCCAGATTGTTTGAGAGCAGTGTATTGGTAATGGCTTTATCATAGTTCACATATAAATGTTAATCTGCTACATTTTTACTTCTTTTAGTGTTTCCTTAGTGTGGTATTTTATACTGAAATGTTAATTTATTAAAGTTTGACCTTCTATGGTAGAATAAAAAGTAAGGCCTTTCATATACATATATGTATAGCATGAATTCCAGTAAAACGTTAAGCTATCCTTCAAATAAAATAAACCATATTACCATAATTTGCAACAACTGTATCAGCAACATATATAAAACATATAATCAAAGAATCTGCCTTAAAAAGGCCCTTAATACCAAACATTCTTGGTAATTCTGGGACAGAAAGTACTTAGAAATAAAATTAATAATATTACCAGAAAGTGGGCAAATTGGGATCAGTTGAACTTTTTTTGGAAGACTATTCTAATCCAAAAATGACACGACTGAACATTACTCTTTCTTTTCCAAATTCTGCGAGGAAAGAGGCAAAAAATAGACCCTGTAGAGATAAGAACTGTTCTCAGTAAGGTTAATGAATGTGATACTGTCTACTGGTGGTGGCATTTTTTGGGGAGGTTGTTTTTATGAGGGAAGGGAGAGTACAGAGGGCTATTTAGTTTTGCTACTGTGTGCCTGCCATGTTCCTTCAGAAGTTCGTTTCTGAGGTTACTAATAATATTCTGCAAAGCACCTTTTGTCCTGCAACTCCTTCAAAAGTTCAAAGTTTCTCAATAAATGCTTTTCTGTTAGTATTACTTTGAGGTCTAAAAGAAGAGCAAAGGAGCAATAGCCAAGACTCCATTTTCAGATGTTTTCTCTTTTACAGTTTTCCTTCTAGCTCTGTCAAGTTCTTCAAATGTTTGTGCCACTGTAGAGATCCTTGATGGAGAAAGAAGGTGAATTATAAATGTTTTGCTATGTTTCACTTACTCATAATAAATGCTCGGGGATCAAGTCTGTAAAATCTGGTAATTCTCTGGGCTCAGTTTTCCCATGGATGCATTGTACTGCTGGCACAATGCTTAGAATAATCTAAGCATTTTTTTCTGCCCAATTCAAATAAAAAAAGCTGCAAAGTTATGTGGCTTTCTAAAACAACAAGCTGCTTCTGGGTGCAATTCAAGATGGTAGTTTTGATCTTTAATGCCCTTCATGACAAGAGGCTGGGTTGAGGGACTGCCTCTTCCTGATTACATCTGCCCATCCCATCAGATCTGTACTACATCAGATCTTACACTTAGTGGGCTGGAGAAGGCAGGTCTTCCCTGCCATGGTACCTACTTATGGAACATTCTTCTCTCCAATGTGAGGTCAGCTTTATTCCTATTTATTTCCTGTAAGTCCCTCAGGACTTGGCTAGGTCATCAGGCCTGTAGGTTCTAGGGGACTGGTGAGATCTTGAGGCAGCTGTCTTCCTAATCTACTCCCTTGTGTGCCTTGTGCTTTTTAAAACTATTTAATAATGATTGCTTTTTGACATATTTGTTTTATATCATACCCATTTGTATGAGATGGGTGAGCATATACATGCGATAAATAAAGTGCAGTAGTGAATATATGATGTTCCCCTTTCACTGTGCATCAAATGTGTATAATAGAAGTGAAATTGGGAAGCATTTGGAAGCCTTGTCTATTTTGATTGCATAATGAAAGTGCCTTTGTTGGCCCTTTGGGCACATATGTCAGAGGGCTGATAAGGGGGACTAGATAATGAATAGCCTAAGTTAGAGAAAAGTAAACCTATAATACATACAATACCAGGATTTACGTCCAACATAATCTATTCGTACAGTTGGATTTCCCTATTCTTTCTTCTATTTTCTATCACCTCCACCAAATCTGTTCCTGAAGATCTCCTAAACTTCTGGAATAAAGTTGGAGGTGGGGTTGGACAATGGGGGAGACTGCAAGAGGAACAGAATTGTATACCATGATCATAGTTAGTTACTATAATTATTTTTCCTTACAAATCCATTTTTTTTATCACCATAGGATAAAATTGACAAGAAGTTAACATCTTCTATCCGTATCTGGAGGTTGAGTCATGGCAACTGGACTAATTTTCTTTTTGGTTTGAGATGTTTCACTGCTTATTCAAGAAGCTTCTTTGTGATCCAACCTCAGACAATTCTACCTGGATGACTGAGAATCTGCATTGACATCTTCTATTCATGTTACTTTTTCCATAATGGAACTTCGGGCTACAGAAGTGAAGAGACAGCTTTGCTTTTGTGTAGTATTAAATAAAGGGAGATTAATGCTCAGTATTTTAGATTTACCTGCCGGATTCACAAATAGCTTTGCATGAAACAGGAAAGACTTAATGACTTGGAGAGAAGACACACAAGCATATGTTATAAATAAGCATATATGAATGGCAAAAACAGGACATGATTTGTCATCATGAAATCTTTGTTTTCCCACAAAAAGATTTTAAAAAGTGCTAAGATTATTTTATTTACTTGTACGTGATATATATATATATATATAAAAAAAAACCTGAAATATCTATGAAAATTCTTACCAGATTACTTCCTAAATTTTCTCCCCTTCCAATAACGTCTCATAGTCCCAGAAATATTGAATACAAATTGCTAGCTTGTTAGTGATTTTCTGAGTTGTGACAAGTCAATGCTGAATCTTCCCGAACTGCTGAAATTATACATATTATAATGTTGCTCTGGAAAATTTATGAGCCAGCAATTGATAGAAATCCTTCTGTGATGTGTGGGCTATAATTAATACTATGAATGGATGTACAGCTCAAAGATTTTTTTTCTCTTCAGCCATTGTTAGTAATTACCTCTGAGGGAAAAAAAAGGGTAAAAGTTTCCCTTGCTTACTCGTGTCCGACTCTCGTGGAGGTGCTTATCTCCAATTCACAGCTGACGGATCCAACATTGTCCGAAGATGCTTCAACGGTCATGATTATATACTAAGGTGATGGGAAGCTGTTATCTTCCCAACCAAATTTGGCAGTACCTATTTATCTACTTGAATGTTTACAAGCCTTTGAAGTTCTAATCGGCAGGAGCTGGGGCAAGTAACAGGAGCTCACCTGTTACACAGCAGCTCTTGGGTCTCAAACTTGGGCTGCTGGCCTTCCAGACAACAAGCTCAGTGTCATGACTACTAGACTACCACATCCCTACCTCTGGGGCCTGAATGTTAAGTAAATAGCTAGCTTAACCTCATACATTCCTTTCCCTTTGTTTTGAATAATAGCACTATTTCATAGTTACTTTCATTCAATGGAACAGCCAATGTAATCACAGAAAAAAAACTGATTTGTAGTACTGATTTGTTCATAGGAAAATACTTAGTGAAGCTATGTAGCTTCAGCACTGCTAACATCCTTTTAAGTTTACTTCTTTTAGTCATTATATCTTGCTACACTCGTAAAATGGGTAACCTGGTGCTGTAGATTCGAAATGTACAATGTATTTTTATGATAACCTTACTTAACATACTACGTGAAATGAAATACAGTATATATTACGACTACATCTTTTATTTTAAAACTGAAATGTAATATAGAGGAAGTAGATCTTAAATTAATCTACCAGTGTCTTCTAGTGCTTCTAAAAGTGAGTCTGGTTATCTCTTTTCTGTCTGCATTCCTGCTATATTTAATCTAAATTGTTTTAAAAGTAGAAAATACATCCTTTCTGGAGCACAGCCTGAAATAGAATTTAAATGTGTGTTTAGAAAATAGAACTCAAATAAATCACTTTGCTGGTGTTTTTCCTACATGCATTTCCTAAACTAGGATTAGACAGTTGCCAAAATGTTATTTTTCAAGGGTTCTATTGCACCAAACAAATCTCTTTGTTCTAGGCTAATCAAATGAGTCATGCTGTCTGATTATTATAGCCACATGTTCATAATATTTGCAATACCCAAATATTACATTTTTTAGAAAAACTTGTTCACATTTTAGATTATTTCCAATTTAAACCAATTAAAAATTATTAAAAATCCATTATTGGAAGGGGAGAAAATTTAGGAAATAATCTGGTAGGAATTGTCATAGATATTTCAGGGTTTTTTAAAATACATACATACATACATGCACGCGCACACACACACACACATAAAATGTACAAGTAAATAAAGTAGGCCAAATTTTAGCACTTTTTAATATCTTTTTGTGGGGAAAAATGTACTTTTCAAGTTATTTTATATTTCAAATGTAAAATAGTGGTTCAACATTAAAGTGGTTGGGCTTTTTGGTATGTTATGATAACGTGCCATACTCTAAATCTGCAAACTTATAACTGTCAATAGTGCTACAATTTTTATTTTATGTTGAATTACATACCAAGTTTCAAATTGTATTAAAGATGATATTTTAGGGATTCTGTGTACCTTTCCAGGCCATATAAATGAACATCTTCTTCGACACATCATTGATGATGGACAGGATTTCATGAAAAATATATTTTCTGTCTGCCACAAATTTTCTCTGTTGGATTCAGTCTGTACCAATCCTATTTCCCCAGCACAATGACTCAAAAATCTTTATTTTACCTAAGAGAATGAATATCTAAAAAACTTGTCACTACAAGCAGTCCTTGACTTACAGTCATTCATTTAGTGATCATTCAAAGTCACAAAAGCACTGAAAAAATGATTTATAACTGATCCTCTTAACCATCACAGCATCACCAGGGTCATGTATTAAAATCTGGATGCTTGGCAACCAGCATGTATTTACCATGATTGCAGCATCCTGGGCTCATGAGATCACTATTTGTGATATTTCCAGCCAACTGTTGACAAGCAAAGTCAATGGGGAAGCCAGACTCATTTAACAACTGCATGATTCACTTCACAAATTTTCTCTGATTTGCTTAACAACCACGGCAAATACAAGTCATAAAAATGTCCTCACTTACTTAACTTACTTACATTGCCTTGCTTAGCAATAATGATCTGGTCCCATTTGTGGTTGTAAGTCTAGGACTACCTGTACAGGGTTCACACATTGTGCTTAACCTGGG
>JANHZU010003585.1:131726-151967 GCA_032468055.1 Acrochordus granulatus
CCTGCTGAGAAGAATAAACTGAAGGCCCTCTAATCTGAACTGTACTTTATTTATAAAACTTGCTTCAGAGCTGTTTTCTTATCATTTATCACTTTAAAACATTATTCTATTTTCAAAATCTGCTGAAGTACTCAAGTAAGTAGTTTACTGAGGAAAGTATTTTATTCAGGCAAAAATACTGTGGAACTACATTAAGTTTTTCATGTTCTAGAACAGGCAGAAAAATTATAAAAAATGTCTGGAAAAGGAAACACGTACACCTTTTGTGAAACATGTGCATGTGATTTTTTCAGTGTCCCTTTGATGATATAAAGATGCATGTACCTTATTGTGCCAGATACTAATTAGTC
The DNA here is from genome assembly GCA_032468055.1 of Acrochordus granulatus. NCBI lineage: Eukaryota > Metazoa > Chordata > Lepidosauria > Squamata > Acrochordidae > Acrochordus > Acrochordus granulatus. The sequence goes on from JANHZU010003585.1 coordinate 132,077, forward strand.
TTTTTCTTTTGAAGGTAAGCAACTTTATGCAGAGCACAGAAAAGAAATAAGCCAAAGCAGTTAAAAGTGTGAGTTAAGAAAATATAGCTAAATCTATCTCACATCACTGCTGTTTCATTATATCCACTGTACATCATCATCATCACACTTCTATGCCACCACAATTAAATGATTCATTGACTTACTTGGAAAAAATACATAACACAAAAAATAAAAACCCAATAACACTACAATAGAAAGACAATGAAACCAGAAGAAATACAACTTTCTATCTTTGCAAATTGTCCTTGCTTCCATGTCCACTGAGCACAGCTTTTTGATTACATTTTCTATCTCACTTTTTCAGAATCTCATCAACTCTATCCAGTCACGATGTTCTCATGCCTTTTCTTTCAACCCCATCATCTTTTCTTCATATATTTATCAATTAATTCTTCATTAATTTTCTCTAATGCCCAAACCACTTTAAAATACTTTCACAATGGTTATTCCGTTTTTTAATCAATCTGTGTTCATGCAGTATCCACTCATTCTTTTTGACCAAATACATGTTTTAAGTATCTCATTCCCACTGCATTTAAAATTCTTTTATGTTTTCCTGATAGAAAACTTGGTCTGCAATACCTTAATTTTCAAAACATATTTTTCAGTGCACCACACAATCTAACACTCATTGCAAATTATTTGAGTTCTCAGCGAATTACTTGAGTTCTCAGCCAACAACACAGCATTATAGGCATACAAATGTATGTAAATATTGTGGCTGCCAATCAATGCAAATAATTATATATTATTTATATAATCAATATATTAGGAAACCAAAGTAATATCACAGTCTTCTCTTACTTCCTGTTCAATGCTGAACCATTTGTGACACATTCCACTCAGCCCCACACATATTTTCCTTTCATCCTATGCCACTCTTATGACTCAGTCTTTCATCATAAATTGTTAAATAAATTAAGATTAAACCACATATCTGAAAATATGTTTTCTAAGCAGATATTTCCCAACAATCACAATTCTTATTTATTCTAGCCTAATCACTTTTTCTATATTTATCTTGTTTTTACCTATCCATTCCTGTCACCTAGCAGAATGATTTGTTATCTTGGATTGCATTCATTCATAAAGTTGCATACTTTTTCCTAAGACTTATATATTTTAGATTCTGTTATTATATCCTATAACAATAAAGTCTTGCCTCACAGAGCTGACATCAGAGCTGAAAGCCTATCCAAGCTTCTTCTCTCTGTCCTCTCATATACTAAACAAAATCAAGTTAGAGCTATTTTGAGTTTCTTTCTCACATAGTCTTCAATCTCAGGACTGGTATCAGGTAGCTTGTTCCATTATTGCACATTTGTTTTTATTAGAATTTTTTTCCTGATGTCCATCAAGAATCTATTTCTTTATTAGTTAAATTCCTTGGATTTTTTTCCCTGTCTTCTAGAACTACCTTGAATAACTCTGTCCTGTGACTAACTCTGTCCTGCCCTTCAGATACTTGAAGACAGCTATCACAATTCATCTAGCCTTCTGGAAAATGAAACAAATAGTCTAATGACTGGCAAATTTTGGTGACTTTGTCTTTTATAATCTCATCTCAAAAATATCTTGAAGATTGAAATCTCCAATTCTAATAATCTCTTTTCTCCCTGAAAGTTCTGTTATCTGGCCCAGGAGGCATTAATTCTGGCTTGGCAGTCTGAAGAACATCTCCATGTTGGTGAATTGGAAAAAAATGATGCCTTGATTCAAGGGGAGGATTAAGACTCACTTTGAACAACAATAAATATCTCAACCAAGAACTTTGTCATTATGAAAAATATGGCAGTGAGGATATCATTGTAAGACACATGGTTCTCCAGTTTGATGAGCCAATGTTACTGTTATCAGAAAAGCATCTTTCTGTGAGAGAAGGTAAATTGAATAGTAGCTCAAACAGTTTTAACATCACAATAGAACCAGAAAAGGCTCCAGGTTGGAAATAGTGTAGATACCAGAGGATAGACAAAGAATCAAGGTCTGGGTGAAAACTTTGTCTGTAATAGGTGAGAAGAGACAAAATTGGTTCAAAAAATAGAAGTACACTCAAAGAGTCTAATCAAATTTCAGTTGTTGAACATGGAATGGGAACATGAGGGAAAGAGAAACTGGGGAAAGAAGGAAAAGGGAAAAAAAATGAAGCTTGGTTTAGCATTACAAAAGGATTAAATTCACCAGCAAGTATCTTCAAAGGTATCCATGTTTTGCAAGAACAATGCCAACAACCATTTATACCTTTTGCTTACTCCTTTGCTTTTGATAACTTCTTGACCCCATCCATAAATCACAGATAGTTATTGGGAGTGGATATTAGGAGGAGAACTATATTTTCTGACTAGACAACATATGACTCATTGGATCATCCTTCTTTTCACATATATTAGGCTGGCACCAATTATTCTTTCCTCGTGACCATCAGCAGAGCTCTGGTGAAGTTTCCTCCTTCTCCTTCTCCTGAAGGAACTGCCTGCCACTTCAAGAGGAGGAGATAGAACAATGGAAGCCACAGGCCACAAGGAAGAGGGCTCACCCATCAACTGCCAGCACCCTCTAACCAGCCCTCTCTCATTAGCAGGCATCCAGTTTGCTCTCTTGTACTTTCCTCACTGCCCATTGCTATTAAAACATTTCAAAATTTGGCCTTGGTTCCCAAGCAGTCAATTGCTGTTCACCTATCAGGCTTTTCCATCAGCCAGTTAGGTGTAGAGGCCAGAGGGAAGTGGGAAGGCAGGCATGGTGCTTCCCTTGCACCATGTAATCTTCCCTTGCACCATGCAACCTATGGGTTTCTGGGATGTGTAGGCAGAAACTATGATCATGTGACTGAGGCTAACTGTGACAAAGCTATAGAAGCCACAACTGCAGCTTTGCACAACTGCAAATAGAACTGGTGTGAAGTTCCTTGAAATTTCAATTGCACAGGAGTAATGGGTCCCAGATTTTAGATGCATACTTTGTTAACCCATTTAAGGTATCTTGATTCAAAAATTGTTAATGTACACTATGATGTCCTGTTTTGCCCAATTGAATGTTATAAGCAGACAATCAGATAGGACTGTTGTAGTAGTATATAGATGAGTTCTTGCTCCAGTTTAGTGGCAGTAGTGTTTTTTCTGCCCACATAGTGAAATAGCTGAGAATTATGCATTATGAACATTACATTGCAAAAATCCTCCTACAGCCCCTTTAAAGAAATTAGCACAAAATTCTGGTGATTAAAATAATGCTTTTCACTGAATACCTTGGTGGTTCTGAGAAGGATATGTAGTTCTTCCCTTTACTTGTCACCTAAGAAGAGTTTCAAGCTTCAGTGAAAAATCACTTTCTGTATTATCCCAAATAAACTTTCCTTATGTTGAAAAATATTGTAAAAAAATTATAATTTAGGACTAAGCCTACAAAACCATGTGGTTTTGTTTCAGATCATACCTATGTAAAGCACAATAAAGTTGTGAAGCTTTTACAGAAGAAATGTGTTGGAAAAATATATGATATTGGCTTGCTTTCCATTTATCACATTTAGTTGCAAAATATGAGGCAAAAGCTCTTTTCTTTTATTCTATATTATTATCTTGGAAAAAAGTGCCAAAACAAAGGAATTTCACAAAAAAATTTCACTTGTATTAATTCAGTCAGAAAGATCTTGAAATACATGTGCACATTTGAAAGGTTCCTAAATATTTGGAGTAAGTTAAATGCTATTTCACATCTTATTGATGATTTCTGTTTGGCCAAACTATACATCTTGATACAGCCATAGAGAAAAATGTTCCTACACAGAGTAGTAGATGACTTCAGATCTCTATCTCTCTCATTCTTTGGATCTATTTCATGGTTTGGGCTTTTGGAAAGATGGATCCCACAGAATAATATTCTGGTTCAAACTCACTATTAATATCTAACTTAGGAAAATATATTACTTTGGAATTTGAGAGAGAGGCATGTTGGGGGTAGGAAAATAAAAAAAATTCTGCTTTACAGTATACAATATATTGAAGTAACAGTATCCCTATTTCTGATCCAAAAGTAGGCAGATACTCTATTTGTGAAGTATTATGAGATATAGAGGAATATGAGAGATAAGACATGTGAATGCATCCTGTTATGAGATTACTTTTAATAAAAAGCTTGTTTACATTATTATAATCAATGCATGCATCAAATCTACTACACAGCTTATCCAGGTTCAGTGCTGACAATATTATAATTTTTCCAGTATTAAACAGGGAATTACAAACCTTTGTTCTTTACCTGTAGAACATCTTCTAGTCCTTATTTATCCTCTAGAAAGCATCTGCAGAAATTAAACAAAAGCTGAATAAAAATGCATTTAGAGAAAAAAAATGTAGTACTTCCTCTAATCAACTGGCCTCATCCTTCACATTAGAAATGCTTCATTTGAAAATGCAAAACCAAGCAAATAGTAGCTCCTCAGGGACTCTTTTCCCCTCTGGCATATTCTGTTTTGGCATTGTCAGCATAACTCTAGATTGATACTCCTTTCACCTTCATTCCTTCTTGCAGCCATTCCTTTTGCACAGAGATGGCTGAACTACAATCTTCATTTACTCAAATGGGTTCCTATAAGTATAGAAAAATCCATGCTGCTGAAATGGACTTTCAGGGAGATTACTCCCCAGTATTTTGTGACACTATTAAGAACTCCTACATCCTTTTTTAACCCCCACCCCCAACCTTAATTACTCCTGACTTTGAATAGGCAATTTCCTTCAGCAAGTAGTTTCAAAAAAGGATGAAGTAAACATAAATAACTGGTTTGATCTGTGGGATCCCCTACTTCCTGTAGGATAGGTGTATTTTTAGCTCTATGCCTCACTGGACAGAAAAAGCTTTTAACTAATAATCTTGTAGAGTAATATCTGAGGTGGCATTTCTTCAGAGAATATATTTTTCTCAGGTAGCATTTCCCATAGTCAGTATCTTTGGCTCGTAAGCATGAAAGTTATCTCTGCGGCCATCATACAAGTGTTACCTTATGGCATTTGAATATGAAATCGTCAGTATGGCACATTCTCACACCATCTCTTCACATTTGAGCCAGTTCACTGCTAATGACTAAAATCCTTCCTATTTTCTGATCAGAGAGGCATCAATCCTTGTTTAGATCATAGAGATAACATCAGATCTTTGAGGCATCCTGCTGTCACCAGAAGAACTTATTTAAGTGTTGTCACAATACATGGATAATGAAGACAAGTAATAAACCTGCATAATGCCATGGTACAACTGACACAGCATTTGGAAGAGAGCTTAGCCAAGAGCAGTTCAGCAGCCTGTAACCCAACTAATATTTCCTTGCTGTCATGGGACTTTTGTGGGGAAGTTTGGGACAGCCTAGGATCAATTTCTGAGTTTTGTGATTCAGTGTAAATAATTTATTGTGGGGTCAGTCAGCAGAATTTCCTACAGATCACTCCAAAGTTGCCTTTATTCTGAATCTGCTGAAAGAAGAGGCAGCCAAGTGGACTGTGTTCCTCCATGAAAACAATGAGCCATTGCTGGATAATTACCACAATTTCATACTGTACAAAGATTTAGAGCTACTTTTGATTATCTGCCTAGGAGAGAACGACAAATTGAAGCAAGGTGATTGCAGAGTTTATGAGTACATATTGGATTTCCAGTTGTATGGAATGAACTTGCTCTGATAGAGCAGTTTTGGGAATGACTTGGTGATGAACTGAAAGATCATTAGTGAAACAAGGCACACTGTAGGTTTTAGAAGAAATGTTCCAACTCTGTGTATTACTTAATGAGTCACAGGAGGAAATGAAGCATGAAGGAAAGGAGAGAAATTTTACAGCTTCTCTGCACCCCTCCTCCTGCTCCACACAATGAATGTCCACACTGGAGAACCCATGCAAAAAAGAAAGGTAAAGAGATCCCCGTCTGCAGCAGAAAAACAAAGGAAAGACTTCAGTGTATATTTCTACTGTGGCGCCCCAGAATACCTAGTCAAGACTTTCATTGTTAAAGTACAGACTTCTGAATCCATTGTTAAGGGACACATCTGTGAAACTGCAGACCACATAGCAAACAAGTGCATAAATCACTCCAGAGCACTATCTCTGGGAAAATTCATAAGTTTCCCTCCCAATAATTCCTCAGGGTACCCCTCAGACAATTTAGAAGAACCAACAATAGTAAAGAGTGTACACCTTCAAGCTGATTTAGGTGCAATAGCTAACTTCATAGATGAATCCACAGTGCAACAGTTTAAATTGGCCATAAAGATATCAGAGTAATCTAACTGTGCCCCTTGAGGTACCAACCTCACCCTCATGCTTTTGGACTTCCAACAGAGTTCAAAACCTGACTCCACTGATTGCCTTGGGATCCCAATGGGGCATTCCATGCTGGAGATAGTTAGTGGACTAGAAGAAGATCCCACTTTCACATGTCATATTCTGGATCCTATTTTATATAATTTCTGTTCATTTTAATATTTGATGTTCTTATATGTCTCCATTGTGCTTGGTAGTGATTACTGACAAGTTCATAATTCAGATGTGCCATAGAAGCAACTGACAATTTATTTTTCATTTCAGAAATGTTAATGCAAGCTTATCCTTTGCTGGAACAGTCATCTGAATCCCCAATAGAGTTTGCTGCTATTTGGAAGCCCATATTCTAGCTAAGATCTCAGGTCTACTTATGAGTTAGCCAATTTTAAAGAGTTTCTGAACAAAGGATTGGTTTTCCCTGATATTTTTTCACCATACATACCTATGTTTTTCATATTCAAAACACATTTTTTTGTGTTTTGAATGCCTTTGGAATGGCATACATTTTTCTAAAATTGGTCTCGAAGGGCACTTACAATTTGCCAGAATGAAGGAGACCACGAATTTTTAATCTCCCTTTGATACCACATATGGCAAGTTTTAAGAAACTGTAGCACTGTTCAGTTTGATTAATTCCAGTGCAGTCCTCTTCAGATTCTTTAATGAAATCTTTGATATTTTGAACAAATATGCAGTGGTGTACTTGGATGACATTATCAATAGTTAATTGCAATGAAAGCAATGTGCTAGTAATGGATACATTTCTTGGATAGAGCAATCCATACGCTCCAAATGAACACAGTTCACAAGAATTTGGAATATCTGCAAGAAAGTCCAATTCTTCATGCCTCATCAGATTAGGTGGGTTGAATATATAACCCTTTTCAATTTTCATACCATTTACTCCTGTTTCACACAACAAATTATCAGATGCACTATCACATAAGATACCCATCTCTCCCTTCCAACATACTGAAGCCAAGAAATGTTATCCCTTTGCCAAATGTAGACCCTCAGAAAGGCAAATCAGTTTCATAGGATTATACTGCAACAGCCAGAGGATTTATATGTCATGAAGCCCCACAGATTAATTTGTCCCCTGTCTCTATGAATAATAGATAGTTATTTCACACAACCATTTATATGTTCTTATGAGGGAAGAAATATTGTAACTCTGCCCTGGCAATAGAATTGCTGGTCATTGAGGGAATAGTGCTATTTAAACTTTCCATTAGGTGCTCAAAGAGGGAGTTAAGAATGAAAATAGGTATAAAGGAGTATGGTTCATCTATAATGTCTGTCATCCGGCCAGGCCAGTCCCTACAAAGACAAACAGATTATTTTAATCTCTTCCTTATCTCCCTGTACTGTGAAATTCTGTTTCAGTAGATTTTATCATGGATCAGTTCTTCTGGGTGAGGAAAATTGTGTATTGATGCATCTCTGAAAGTACAGAGTAACTGCCAAAGTTGGAATCATGATCAGGCAATATACCCAGTTCTACAGAGCTTTTCTGGAAAAGGAAAAGCCAAAGATATTACCAGTGTGTGGTCTGGATGGCTGGTCTTGTAAAAGAAGCCTGCAGGATCCAAAAAGAATCTTCAGATCCCTCATGATTAAGAGCACCAGGAGCTGAGGAAGAAATATCAGTATTGTACCTTCAGCACAACTATTTAAAGGACACTAAGTCTGTCCAAACCCAAATTTCTTAATCACATTGGATTATGATTAAAAATGTTAGAGATCTTTGGAGCAGTTTAATTGGACCACATGGTAAATATTCCTATGGCCCATAATGTTGTTGTTCTGTCATGTAGTCATGTCCAACTCTTCATGACCCGATGGACTGCAGCACTCTAGGCCTCCCTGTCCTGCACTGATTCTTGGACTCCACCCAAACCACACCCATTGGCAATGCTATCTAACCATCTCACCCTCTGCTGTCCCCTTCTCTTTTTGCCTTGAATCCTTCCCAGCCACAAAGTCTTTTCTAATGAGTCCTCTCTTCGCATTATGTGGCCAAAATATTTGAGCTTCAGCTTTAGTACCTGTCCTTCCAAAGAGCAATCAGGGTTGATTTCCTGTAGGATTGATTGGTTGGATCTCCTTGCATCCAAGGGACCCTCAGTAGTCTTCTCCAGCACTACAATTCAAAGGCATCAATTCTTCAACGCTCAGCCTTCCTTGTGGTCCAACTCTCACAGCCATACATCACTACTGGGAAAATCATAGTTTTAACTAAAAGGACCTTTGTCAGCAAGAAGATGTCTCTGCTTTTCAATATGCTCTCTAGGTTTACCATAGTTTTTCTTCCAAGGAGCATCATGGCTGCAGTCACCATCTGCAGTGATCTTGGAGACCAAAAAGGTAAAATCTGCCACTGCTTCTAATTCTTCCCCTTCTATTTTCCAGGAGGTGTTTGAACCAGTTGACGTTGTCTTCATTTTTTTAATGTTGAGTTTCAAACCACCTTTTGCACTCTCCTCTTTCACCTTTAGCAAGAGGTTCTTCTTGCCATTAGAATGGCAATATCTGCATATTTGTTGATATTTCTCCCAGAAATCTTAATTCTGACTGTTGATTCATCCAGCGCGGCATTTTGTATGATGTACTCTGCATATAGGTTCAATAAGCAGCGTGACAACATACATATCTCTTTTACTCCTTTCCCAATTTTTTCCCAATCTGTTGTTCCATGTCCGGTTCTAACTGATGCTTCTTGACCAGCATACAAGTTTCTCAGGAAACAGGTAAGGTGGTCTGGTAGTCCCATCTCTTTTAGAATTTGCCACATTTGGTTGTGATCCACACAATCAAAGGCTTTAGCGTAGTCAATGAAGCAGAAGTAGATATTTTTCAAATTCCCTCACTTTTTCCATGAACCAGTGAATGTTCATTTTGATATCTAGTTCCTCTGACTCTTCAAAACCCAGCTTGTACATCTAGTAATTCTCATTCACATACTGCTGAAGCTTGTAGTATTTCGAGTATAACCTTGCTAGCATGCGAAATGAGCACAATTGTACGGTAGTTAAAACATTCTTTGTCATTGCCCTTCTTGGGATTGGAACGTAAACTGATATTTTCCAATCTTTTGGCCATTGTTGAGTTTTCCAAATTTGCTGGCATATTGAGTGCGACACTTTCACGGCATCAACTTTTAGGATTTTAAATAATTTAGTGTAATAGTGTCACTTCCACTTGCTTTGTTGTTAATAATGTTTTGTAAAACCCCCTTGATTTCACACTCCAGGATGTCCGGCTCCAGGTCAGCAACCATATCATCCTGGTTATCAGAGACATTTAGATCTTTCTTGTAGAGGTCTTCTGTGTATTCTTGGCATCTCTTCTTAATTTCTTCTATTTCTGTTAGGTCCCTACTATTTTTATCCTTTACCATGCCCATCTTTGCATGAAATGTACCCTTGATATCTCCGATTTTCTTGAAGAGATCTCTAATCTTTCCCAGTCTATTATTTTCCTCTATTTCTTTGCTTTGTTCATTTAAGTAGACCTTCTTATCTCTTACTGTTCTCTGAAAATCTGCATTCAGTTGGGTATATCTTTTCCTTTCTCCTTTGCCTTTTGTTTTCCTTCTTTCCTCAGCTATTTATAAAGCCTCATCAGGCAGTCATTTTCTTTAATTGAATTTATTTTTTCTTTGGGATGATTTTAGTAGCTACATCTTGTATATCACATACCTCTGTCCATAGGTCTTCAGGTACTCTGTCTGCCAGATCTAATCCCTTAAATCTATTGCTCACCTCCACTGTATATTCATATCACTGAAATCATATCTGAATGGCCTAATGGTTTTCCCTACTTTTTTCAATTTAAGCCTACATTTTGCAATAAGGAGCTCATGATCTGAGCTATAGTCAGCTCCAGATCTTGTTTTAACTGACTGTATAGAGCTTCTTCATCTTTTGCTGCAAAAAAATGATTTTGGTGTTGACCATCTGGTGATGTCCATGTGCAGAGATGCCTCTTGGGTTGCTGGAAAAGCATATTTGTTATGATCAGCTTGTTCTCTTGACAGAATTCCATTAGCCTCTGCCCTGCTTCATTTTGTATTCCAAGGCCACATTTGCCTGTAATTCCTGTTAACTTTTGGTTTCCTAGTTTAGTATTCCAATCCCCTATGATGAAAAAGACATCTTTTTTGGTGTGAGTTCTAAAAGGTGTTGTAGGTCTTCATAGAAGTGGTCAACTTCAGCCTCTTCAGCATCAGTGGTTGGGCCATAGACTTGGATTACTGTGATGTTGAAGGGTTTACCTTGGATTCGAACCGAGATCATTCTGTTGTTTTGGAGATTGTATCCCAGTACTGCTTTTCTCACTCTTTCAGCTTTGGCCCAGCTGCTTCAATCTTTCTGAAGCTACTTGTAATTGTCCTCTGCTCTTCCCCAGAAGCATATTGGATACCTTCTGACCTGAAAGGGTCATCTTCTCACATACTATCTTTTAGCCTTTTGTTATTGTCCATGGGGGGGTTTGGTCAAGGATACAGAGTGGGTTGCCATTTCCTTCTCCAGTGAAGTCCTGTAGCCCATTTTTCATCAGATGTCCAGGAACCCAAACATCATTTAGCACGGTCCTTGTTAACCCAGGTGATGACCAAGCCAATGTGGGTTTCTGTAAATTATGTCTCATATAGGAGGGAGATACTCTTTGTCTGGAATCTCTGATGATATCTGTCCAGTATGGTTGAACCTCTGGCATAGTTCTCATCTTCCTCAGCACACAAGCACCCCAAACACAGCAAGGTGATGCCTCACTGGGGGGATGGCCCATTATGTATTCAATAGAAAAAGAATACAAAAATTATTAAAAATCACCTTTTAGCAAAAAGCACAGCAAGAATTTGGATTACAGAAGTTTTAAAGAGATAAAGTTCCAATTGAATCTTTTGGACTTTGCTTACTTTATGTTCCCAGGAATTAATTAAATAAAAAGGATATATCTCTGTGATAAAGTATTTTGTTTAGGTTCTTTGAGGAAAATGACTGGTTGACTTTCTTAAACAAAGAGTTTAAGGCATTTTTGTAAAAGTACAGAGACTGTATGAAAGTAGGAGAATAAGTCTTTAAAGGATCATTATGAAAGTGCTTAGATTCAAGAATTATAAAAAAAGACTTTATCAAGGATCTTCCTTCTATACAGTGTTGTGCAACTATTTTTGTGATAGTGGATTTGTTTACAAAAAAAGCTTATTCTATTTTTGCAAGGGCCTTCCAATGCAGAATTTTTTCCAAATTACATTTTTAGATACAGGGACCTAATTAATAACATGATCATGGACTATGGCTCTTAATGTACATACATGATTTGGAAGGCCATGTTCCAGCAATTAGACATTCAAATTAATTTTCATCTTCATATCATCCAGCATCAAACTGTAAATGAGAGAAGGGAGTTCCTTCTTCACAATTCCTTTTTGAATATATTTACCAAAGTATGTAGTATGCAAAACAATGTGAAAATTTCAGCGCTCTATAGGATGCCCAAGTGAAAATAAACATTTCTGGAGACCATGAGAATTCTATACAAAGCTTGGACTTCTGATTTGACCTTCATTCTGTAAAGAGAATGGTCTTAGCATCTTAATAATTTGGCCTGTTACTTGGAAACCCAAATATACTCACAGATGGTTTATTAACATGCAAGAGGTCTTTACCATCTCCATATAGTTTGTGAAAACACTTACGTAAAATCACTGCATCAGTAATATTGGAGCAATCTATGAATGCTGAGTAACAACAACAATACCATTCTAGAATAGGTTTATTTATTGCTTATTAACATTTATATGTGGCTTTTCAACAAAGATAGCAGATCACTGTACAGTTATAATTCAAACATTAAAATAATATATTGAAAAAAGTCAGTTAAAAATTTAGAATATACATAAATTAGGGTGGAGGGGTTGAATGTAAAATAAATCAGTGGGTAAGGCTTAAGAGAGTTAGTTATACATCCCAGAAATCATCCATTTTCTATACAGGAGGCGATGGGGAAGGCCATAACATCCTGACTCCTGCTGGATGTAAAAAAAAAGCATTCACTCATGGGAAAGGCTATGAGAAAAATACTTTTAGTCCCAGCCTTCAGTGAGTGACTTCAGTGTGTTATTTGCAATATGTAAGTACAACAATGAATTTGACTGACTTCAGCTGCCCTATGTTTTCCTCTCTGAAAAATAAAGCAGCCTTATCAATGCTGCACTTGAGCCACTTGATTTCCTTCTGCCACTTTTCCCATGAAAGAACATTCAGGAAAGGTAAGACATATCCCCAAAGGCACGAAGGAGTCGATGTAGACAGCCACACCCAAGGATCCCCAGAAGAGTTCCTGCAAGCTTGGTTCTCAATGCCTTGGGTGGAAGTGGGTTTGTAGCCTGGATTTGGGGGTTCACTTGACATCTTACAAATCAAATAAGCTGACCTTATAGCTGCATTAAGCCCACGGATTCAAGGTTTTCTAATCAGACCGACAAAAGAGAAACAGATAAATTGCCTTGCTCTGGCTAATATAGAAAAATCCTTTTCTGAGAAGGACCAGTACCATGTCCTTCTGGAAGTCCCAAACAATACAAAGGATCACAGAATCATATATGAACCAGGAACCCTTTTAAGTATCTTGGAACCAAGCTTTGTGTTTCCTTATTAATAGCCATAATAAAATGTATTTCTTTTAAACTAGGAAATAATTAACAAAGCAAGATAAAACAAACAGAAAAGAGAAGTTTAAGTGCTTCAAACAATGAACTGAGAAGGATATGAAAGAAGCAGGTGGTTTAAAAATGTGCTGCTTATAACAACTTCCTTAGCTAATAAGATAGGAGAAACAAAACTGAGAAACAGAATAATTTCAGTGATCCTAAGAATAATAGATAGACAGTTGACAAGATGGTAAGAGATAGCAAAGTAAGGTAGCCCTCGACTTACAACCATTCATCTAGTGAGCATTCAAAGTTATAATGATACTGAAAAAAGTGATTAATGACCAGTCTTCATATTTATGACAGCCACAGCATCCCTACAGTCACATGATCATAATTCAGGTGCTTGGCAATCAGCATGTATTTACTACACTTAAAGTTGAAGTCTTGGGATCACCATTTCCGACATCCCAACCAACTTCTGACAAGCAAAGTCAAAGGGGAAGCCAGATTCACTTAGTGACTGGATGAGTCACTCAACAGCTGCAGTGATTCCCTTAACAACCATGGCAAAAAAAGTTGTAAAACAGGCACAACTCATTTGACAACCACCTTGCTTTAGCCGCAGATAGTTTGGTCCCAGTTGTGGTCATAAGTCAAGGAGAAAACAATACTGGCAAATGTATTTTTTATAAAGGTGAAATGGAAGAAGAGACTCTGACTTTACTTAGGAAAAAAAAATGCATATTTGTTTCATAACTGATAAATAGTTTAAAATAGCCTTAGGGAACTGGTGGCTTTCCAAAATTTGTAGGATTTCCAGCTCCCATCAACTACAGTCAGTATGACTGGTGACAAGGAATCAGAAGAGAATCTAAATCAAGAAAAGGGTCATGTCAGTGCCACCAGAACCCAGTTAAAACATGGACAGTGGCAGAAGGAGAAAATAGGGATAGAAAAAGAAAGTCTGACATATATTTATCAACAATCAGTTATATGTTAAATACTCTTCAACCATATCTGAATCTTCCTTGCTCTGAGAAAACAATCTTTTCCCAAAGGATAGCTGGCATGAATCCAGGGATTTCATGCAAATAATTACTCTATTCAGTTATAAGGAACATTAAACATTGTATCTCTGGTGAAATGGCCCATATAAAACATTATAGAAATCATCACCTTGTGTTCTTAGATCTAATTTGGTGGTGCGACCTATCCCTTCAACAGAAAGCCATGTTCATGCTGAGTAGGAAGCATGCCACAAAAGTCTTTAACATGCATCCCAGCATATGAACTATCTGCCTCCATCTGCTCCATATCCTGTGCTAGAAATGGGAGAACTATTCATTCAGATTGCATTTGAATTCCTTAAACCTGTACAAAACCCCAAACATAATTACCTTTTATAGAGGTGCACATACAAGAGGAATTTTGTTTTGCTTTGAGTTCAAAACCCTTGAAACTTTCCATAGGAATAGTCAAGTTGACTCTGCTGCATATAAACAATGCATGAAATAGCTTCAGTGTTTCATTCCACACTCATGTTCTGGACATGAAAAATAACCATGGAACAGCCTATGTTGATTATTTTGAATACAAAACAACATGTGTAATGGTATGTGGGAATGATTTTCAGACTTGCAAGATTAATGTCAGTCTTGTGAGTTAGAGCAGACAGAAAATATGGCTAAATGAGTTAATTCTTTATTGTAAGATTACATGAACACAATCTTGTAATTCTGCAAGTATTCAACTCCCTCCATCCCCTTTACAGCCCAAGAAACTAGGGAAAGCACCTTCTGAGCCACTTACAATGGCCACATTCCTGCTGAAGGCTGAGCTGCCTTTTATTTGACTTCCCTTTTGCTCTGTCCCCCAAGGTCACATACCATACCCCACATACCATTACACATTTTGTTTTGTACTCAGAATAATCAACATAAGCTGTTTTGTAGTTATTTTTTATATACAGAATATAGGCAATGGGGTGGGGGAAGACAGTGACAAAATAAGTGTCATTCATGGGATCATAAAGCAATCTTTATTTCTGTGGTACATGCAGCACAATAAACATAAGGTGGGGACTTTGTATCATGATGCTGCAATGCTAATATTGTCATTCTGAGAACAGTGGCAGATTCTGCACACCTGTCATTCAAAGCTCCCACATTCTGTTCTGAACTCAGCATACTTTAAAAAGAGCTGTTTCAAACTCCCTAATCTGTTGGTACTTGCATGGTTCAAAATCTTTCACTGTAGTATTTGGAGTAAACTGTGCATGCAAAAATGCAATATGAAAGAAATGATTGCACAAAAACTGTATATATTGATAAAAATACCATACAAAAATGTTTTATATTACCAAAAATTACCTCCAGAAATGTATGCATTGGTAAATGTAACTTGCAAAAAAAGGTGTTATGGTTCAGAAGTTTCATACAAAATGTTATAAAGACAAGATAATATATGGAAGAAATATAGAATTTCAGGGATGTGTTAATGGCAAACTGATGCAAACACAATGAAGCATACCTGAAGTTGAGAAAAAAAGCCTTAAAATTTGACAAGAGTTTTCTATAGAAAAGCTTATCAAATATGCTGAGAACTACATATAGTGAAGGTTTTTCAAACTGGATTTCCCCATTGTATATGATGAACATAATAATTTATAACATTCTGTTTATTTCTTCATTGTTTTCAATATTTACACCAAAAAGTTTTTAATAACAGCTTACTTGCTTTTATTATTTATTTATTTATTTGATTTATATAGCTGCCTATCTCAACCCATGACTCTGGGCAGTTTACAATTCCAAAATTATAAAAATAATTAAGATAATAAAAAAACATTTACAACAATAAAAACATCCAAATTAAAAATATACAGGAGCTGAGATAATTAACCAGCTAATAGTAAAGTCAAGAAGAGGACTCTTCAGAGCCCCAGGCTTGTGTACACAGCTAAGTTTTTAAAGCCTTATGAAAAGCCAGCAGGATTGGGACCACTCTAATCTGTAAGGGGAATAAGTCAGTCCTAACCTTAAAATTTATTCTGAATGTCATTAATACAAAAAAAGAAAGGACAGCTGGCAGGGAAAGAAAAACAGCCAGAATTTTGGCACCAGTTTTGAAATTTTAAATGTTCTTATAAAAATCATCACCAAAGGAAACAATCCAGGGAGAACAGAAACAGAGCTTGCCACTTTTGCTAAGCCAAAAGCTTCCCCCGATTCCCTGAGTGGCAGTGATTTGGAATAGCAGCTAAAAGTTTACAAGTAAAGGTGGAGAGATGCTAGCTGAACTGGTTTCTTGTTCTGAGAATGATCAGAGGTGTAAAGGTATACTACTTATTATTTCTGAGCAATTTCTGGATGCACCAGGATGAAAGTTTAGGAAGAACATTGATAGTATATGATGCACATAATAAAAAAGGGGACTCATGACTTCATCCAAAAAAAAAAAAACCCAGATTCCCAGCACTGTTTTGGGATTGAGCTGTAAAATATTGTAAGACAGATGAATGGATAGATGGGTATTTTTTTCACTCTACAAGTAGACCTTGACTTATGATCCTAAGTTGTAAAGGCTCTTTCTACCCTTCAGAAACATCTGTTCACTAGCTTTTTGGTAATGTTTCTGAAGGGTAGAGCTGCCCTTCTTTACATGAAGGAGGGAAACTGCCTTCCCTTTATTCAGTTAGCGACCTGTGTGGTCACTTAATAACTGCAACTTGGAGAGCCAAGATTGCAGTCATTGAGTGAAGCAGTCATGTGAGTATCTTGCTTAACAACCACAATGACTTTTGGCCAAAATTCCAGGCCCAATTGTGTTGTAAGTTTAGAACTACATGTAGTCTGTTTCCTTCCGAGGCAGACCAGACAGGACACATGACCAGGTGAGACAATCCTACTTTATTGCAAAGCTACATTAACAGGATAAGCGCAAATCTCCCGCCATCCCTCTTACAGCCTGATAAGAGGGATGTTCCTTTCTGGATTTCTTTCTCTGCCCATTATGCAACTGCAGGCTATATTCTCTTCTAACTGATCATTCCATAGGCAACATCTCCCCTCTCCCCCGGTCTTCCAAGGTCATTCCCATATACCACTATATCTTTGCATTTTTTTTCTCAAAATTCTTATTCATCCAGAGCAGGGATTCTTAACCTGAAAGAAGTCCATAGATCCTTGAGGATAATATCTGGAGGGATCTGTGAACTTTATTTTCACATACAGTATATTATTATATTGCATAGTTGTTATTTTTAATATTTTGATAACTATGTTTTAGCATAATTGGTTTACTTTGTAATGAAATATAATTTTATTTTATGCATTTATACATCTTTCTGAGAAAGAGTCTGCAAGTTTTTACCAGGCCCTTAAAGGGTCCCTTGGAACAAAAAGAGTAAGAACCTTGTTCTGGACTCTTCCCCTTTTCAGGCATTGTCAAGCTGTGTTCCCTTTTTCATCTGTTCTTCTTTTGCAGTTTTGTTCTGGTCGATGATATTAAATTTTTCTTTCTCTTTGACCAGGACATAGTAGTTCATTTTGCTATGCTCATTACCTTTTGGAAGACAATTATGTTCATATAGAGGGAATCCATTTTGCAAACATGAGAGAGCAAGCAATTAATTTTTATTAATATTTGGAGCTGAGTACTAAGAAATGGATCTGGGGGGGACTCAGGCAATTTTTCTTCAGACACTTTTCCTTTATAAAATGCAGATGTCTCAGTTACAGACATCCCATCAGCCCATTCCCCCCGACAGAGATATTATCTTCTATCATCTTTCAAACTTTCACTTCCAAGTAAGCTGAATTGCTTTGGACTTGGTAAAAACTAATAGGAGGAAAGACAAAGCTCATCATGTTCAGACATGATGCAAAATATCTACCTTTAATTTCCAGACAGGAGATTGAATTTCTGACTGAAATTCTAGACGGATGCAGCCAGATAGACCGCAAAGGGGTCTGATGCCCTTTTTTCCATCTTCCAGCTTGTCTTCGCCTGACTTAGTGAATTTTAGTGGTACTGCTACTGAATACATACAATACCATTTCTCGCTATTCAAAGATGGGAAATAGAAAGACATCTAGCATCGTTCCTAAAAAAAGCTTGATGTTACTGAATTAAAGAGGGGGAAACAAACTTTTCCAAAGCCTAAGAAGATTTTATTCATGTAAAAAAAATGAAAGAAGCTTTGTTCTTCTCAAAAATCTTCACCCTAAGCTTACTGTGGAAAGGAGCGAATATAAACCATACAAGTAAAGCAGTTTTTGGCTTCCAAAAACCTCTTTTTTGCCATGACAGAAGGCTCCTTAAAATGATCTGAATTGAAGGGGAAAGATGTTTTTGTTAATATTCAGCATGAAGCTCTCTGGAAGAAGTAAAGCCTTTTTTGACTGCATTAATAGCAGTTCCGTAAGCTACAATGAAAGCTGCCATTTCGCAAAGCATCCATCACTCTGGCAGCTTCACAAATTAACAATATTTGAGACAAGCTTTGTCTCCTGTTCTGAACTAAAATGAGAATTCACTGGGTCCCCAGCTTTTTCTCCAACACTTCTCTGCCAAACTTAAAATCAAACCAAATGAAGCCTGTGATTTTAAACCATTTAAAATCCATCCTTGGCATGAAACAATTTCTTATTTGGCTCCTTTCAATTAAACTGTATTTTTTGGCAACAGTTTGGAAAGTTATCCTCCCTGAGTTTTAGCATGCTAATAGTGTGTTGCTACGGAGAGGGCAGGGATGTTGTTAAAATTGCACTGATGTTGCTAAGCATCTGAGCATAACTAATAGGATCTTTGTTTTTCTTCAGATTGAAACCATTCTCACTGGTATGTTGGGTAGCAGTTAACTTGTATGGAAGGGTGAGGGGAATTAAATTGTTTTGAAGGGATTGTGCATGTCATTTCATTCCGGCATTAACATTTTCCTTATTTAAAGTTCTGTTAATTGAATCTTTTTCTATAATGGGAAATAAAGTAGTCTAAGTAGGCCTGAGTGAGATGTTGGAGGAGGGGAACATAATGCTGATGGTGATTATTTACTGTCAGGGAAAAGGCATTTTGCACATCTTCAGAGGCACACATTCATTCACATGGGCATATTGTTCAAAGGAGATGCTGGTGTTTGCTTCTGCCAAGTAATCTCCCGCCTATGGTTCTCTGAACTAATTTCCTGCTCCAGACAGAAGAGGCAGACCCAAGATAATAGAGGTCTTCCCTTTTTGCCTAAGTGTTTTCATGTGTCCCTGGAGACATAGAAAGGGAGGGGAGGGAAAGGGCAAAAGAAGGTTATGGAACAATGCAAACATAGCTATGCATACAGTATGTGAGAATGGGAGAATCACAGCTTAAGTATGAAACATATGTTTGAATTGTGATGACACAAAAAGCATACTGGCATTTGGCATCATTGGGATTAGGAAGGATACCTTTGAGTGCAAAGAGATTTTCTGAAGAAATGTATTGATTTTATTCATTTTTATTTATTGATTTCCAAGAAGAACAGCTCTACCACTGTCTCTTCTCTTGTCGGCCAAGCTTGTCGGCCAACAGTTGGACAGAATCTTTCTTGCACAGTTTCTTTCTGTAAAAGAAAAAAAACTTATCAATTAACCTTTAAAAATTATATAAGAAAATTAGGGAGGGAAAATTAGGGAGGGAACCAGCCCCTTCCCCCAGAGGTTATGGGCCTCTTTGTAATTACTCTGATACAGTTGGGGGCTTTATTCATTACTTTTGTTGTTGTTCAGTCGCGCAGTCCTGTCCGACTCTTTGCGACCCCATGAACTGCATTACGCCAGGCCCCCCTGTCTTGCACTGCCTCCTGGAGTCTTCCCAAGCTCACACCCATCACACTGACTAT
>JANHZU010003586.1:30811-42505 GCA_032468055.1 Acrochordus granulatus
ATTGAGATTTTTCAACAAATTATCTAAACCTTTGATAATGGTGTTATAAGCATCAAATTAAAGTCTAATCACTTTAAGTCACTTAGTAAAATTAAGAAATGTAGGAAAATTTTGAGGAGGGGATTGCTTTTTTCTTAGAACCCCACTATAACTTCGTAAAGCTGGGATATTTATTTATTTAACAAATGTTTATGGCCACCCATCTCCAGCAGTGCATGGGCAGCAAACAAACCATGAAAGAACATCAAAAATAAAAGAATCATGTCAAAGCAGTGTAAAAAAACACACCCCTGTCAGATATAATTAACATCTTGACCCCCTGGGTGAAAAGCCAGGTCTTTATGGCCTTCCAGAAGATCAACAGGGTTGGGACCATCCAGATCTCCTGGGGGAGAGTATTCCAAAAGGTAGACATTATTATAGAGAAGGCACTCTTCCTAGGCCTCACCAAGTGACACTGCTTCATCAAGGGGACATGGACCATATCCATTCTACTGAATCGAGTGGGACAAGCAGAAATCACCAGGGATGGGTGATCCTGAGGTACCTCTGATGAGTTTTCCTGGTGGTAGCACCAGCAGTAGCTGAACTAGGAGGAATTTAAAAAGTGAATCAAGACTGGAACTAGTTAGTATTTGGAAGGAACATTATCAGGAAACCTCAGGGACTGGACTGGCAAATTAGAAAAACATCCCAGAAAAAGTCCATGGCAATTACTGCCTGCCATATTGCTGCCAAGAAAATTACATGGAAGAAGTCAACAGAAGTCAGAGAAGACTTGGTCTACACCTGCAACTGGAAGTAGGAGTGAAGAATTCTTTTAGATTAGCAGACTGTCTGCATTATTCTGTTTTCCATATCTCACATTTTCCATTGGCATTTTTTTCAAGTCTTTTCTCTTACATCTCAGTAAGAGCGAATACTATAATAACTTACAGTATTCTTTTAATTCTTCTATCTTTATTTCCATTTTTTATGTACCCTGGTCCCTGATCTGAAGACCAAACTAGATGTGAGGGTAAGAAATGAATATTAAACTGAGCATTAAAAATGCCGACCTTTCCCTGAGTTAAAATTTCATAGAATTTCAGAAGGAATGCCCAGTGTAACATTGTTCTGAGTGATTCGAGGAAACCTCCTGGGAGTAATTCTAGAAGGGCTCACAAAGCTCAAGGATCCTCCCAAGTTAAGCCAACTCTGACAGGTAAAGCAGGGAACAAAAACTGGAATTTGTACTGTTGCACATCTGCCTAAATAATGTGTTTGACTCTGCCAGGCAAATGGCCTTTTTAGGGAAAGAGGTTAAAAGCATTAATCCGGCATCTCTTATATCTCTTCCACATGCATGTGTGTGCATATGTGTATGTGTTTAAAAGAAAAGCAGCCTTGGAAGTGCAGATGCTCCAGCAGCCTTCTCCAACTTGATACACTCCGGTTATGTTGGGCTTCAACTTCCAGACCTCTCAGTTTTAGAATACATCTGAAGAGCAGTAGACTGCAAAAAGTTTTGTTACTTTTGATCCTGAAAAATAGGACACGTAACTTCTCAGCTGCAATTTCAGGGAGACTTCCTGAAGTACTTGGTAAAGTTACACGTTTTTAAACACTCCTCAGCTTAAATCGGCAAAGATATTTCAGAAAAATATCCATAACAGAGCGCAAAGCAGAAAAACAAGAACCAAGGAGCAAGCTGTTATTTCCTTCTGAACGGGAACCCAGCCGGAGGAGGCTTCAAGTAGGAAGTGCCCATTCTATAAAGCTTTGTTCTTTTTTATCACTGTTGAGAATATAGTAAGTTTAAAAGGGGTTTTAAGCCAAGCAAGGAGCAGCAAATGTTTGGCAGATGTCATAGCCTCATAGCTTCTGTCTCTCTTCTGACACCATTTGTCAATAACAAAACTTTAACTGGCCTAAATACTTTTTTGTGTTCTGTGGCAGCTGTCAAGTAATATTATCATAGCTGGGCCAGCTCTGCAGCAAATGTAAACCCCACAGTGATCAATGCTGGTTCTTTATGTTTTTGGGTCTTTGTATTTCTCTGTTCCCTGAATTCAAATGCAATCGTTTCTAAATATTTTGCTGCAATCTGTAATGAAAAACCATTTATAAAACAACCCAGTGATCCTGAATTGAATAAGAAAATGTCTGGAACAGTTACTTAGAATGAGTGTGTTTCACTTAGAATGAGTGTGTCTCACTTTTTTCCCAGGTTACTAAAAGAGAGAGAGTGTATTTGTTTTTAACTTGCTACATGTGAAGATCCTTAGCGAAATGTCTTCTGAGAGAGCTTCACTTTCTCCTTCGGTTACTCCAGTTTCTGTATCTTATCTCTGAGATAATGCCATGCCATTTCTTAGAATGAAAAGATTCATTCCCAACCTACTTATGAGTGGAAGAGAGTGAGTTAATGTAGCTGGCACACCGAAGGAACATTTCTGGACTTAAAATAGGCTCACAGAAGAGGCAGATGCTTCTCTTCAAGTAGAAGAACATAAACAGAATTGTTCAAATCAATATCAATTCTAAACCCAACCTAGCTAATAACTCCTCTTTTTCTCTCAGAAAGGAGAGGAGGAGATCGCAGGCATCAACAACATCAAAATGACAGGTGCAAGCAGGTGATCAAGCTTTTGTTCTTTTTAATATGTATCCGTGCATTGCACACATATAAAAAGAGGCAGGGCTTTAATTATTGGCTGAATACTGCATTTTGACACTGTTTAGGAGTTAAGAATTTCAAAAACTTATAATGCCATGGATCTGAAGTTTTCTTTGGTTTCATTGGCAGATTGCGCTTGTTATTCAATCCATAGAAAAGATCCAACAAATCAGAAATCATCCAACTTTGCTGATGCTGGAAACACCAAATTCCTTCCCTACTGATCACCACCAGCAAATGCTTAAAAATAAATTTTATTAAAAGTTTTTTTTAAAAGATAAAAACTAACAAAAACTAAAATAAAGAAAGAAAAAGAGGGGGGAAGTGCAAAACAAAAACTATACAAAAAGAGGTTTCTAATTTTTGCAGCAGATGCAGGTATGATTTAAAAATTACTTCTACTCTGTTTACAGAAAAGCTCTCTTTTTCTAATATGAATTTTTTACGTTGTCTTTTCTCTAATTAGGGAAGTGAGTTTAGCTATGTCTGCAAATTTCATCATCTTTACTAACTATTCCTCCATTGTGGGTAATGCCAAAACTTTGCTCTTTTGAGCATGTAATAATCTCATTGAAGTTGTCATATATAAAAACAAAGTTTCATGACTTGTTTTCCAGCTTACTGGCCACTAGCCCAGAAGAAAATCCTCTGGTTTCAATTGTACATTATTAGTCTTTAACATCTTCTGAATTAGCAAAAAATATTTGTATCCATTTTTTTAGCTTTATTACATGCCCACCAAACATGATCAATTGTCTCCTCCTGTGGTTCACATTTCCAGCACCTGCAGATGCTCACTTGCCTGACTGCTTTTGCTGCCCACCTAAGTTCTAAATTCATCACAATCTAGAAGGGCTTCAAAAGCTTCTAGTATTTCTGCTTGCATACAAACAGCAGTTGGGACTCCAGCAATCAGCTAGCTTTAGGAGAAGAGAATTTGGCATGGGTATAGAATATGCTCTGAGTTCCCCTTCACCACTGCAACTCTAGTTTCATGGAATGGCTCATGATAGCAGCCTTTTCAGATATCTGACAGGGCAAAACTGCTGATTTCCTTTTGTGTTTTTGCAAAGGCATACTTTCCACTTGCTTAAGCAGTTCCTCCTTTCCCCACTTCATTATTTGGTAAAATGCGTTACTATTTACATATTCCTGGTGTTAGAATGTAACCTGACCATCCTTGATAGGAGCTTAAAGTCTGTAGAACATAGATCTTTAAATATGTGGAGCCCATAGCATGCAAGGATGAGATCACCAGCTAGATTTCAGGTTTGTCTACTCTCATCCTTCCAGGAATGTTTCTTAGCAAGGAGTAGCACCTGGCTGGCCTCACTCAATTGGAAACCTAAACAGTTGGGTTAAACTTGAGGAAGGCTTTTCTTTTTCTTTTTTCTTGAACAGGAGGAAAAGTTTGCTTGATTCCCTTTGCCATCCCCTCTTTTTTTTTTAACATTTCCTCCCCCCCAGATATTGACAGAATGATCAGGAAGGGATCCTAATTTTACCCAGGTTACATTATGCCAGGCCGTGACTTAAACCTTCTTATTCCACTGCCCTGCGTATGTCAAAGCATCTCCTTCTTTCTGTCTACTTTTTATGTTTTTCCCCATCATCAGCCCATGGAAAATTTATCCTGGGGAAGGTGTTCTTAACTAAAATCCCTTGATGTTACTGAACTTGACTTTCCAGATGATATAGTTTTGAACAGATGCTGGAAAGAAATTATTTTAATGTTTTTTTTCTCAGCTCTTTTAAAAAAGTACTTTGAGTTATGTAAGTATCATTTGATCTTCACACATGTAAGAATGTTGGAGTAGGTCACTAAGAAGTAGTGGGACGGACACACACACACATTTGAGAATTAGGTGTTTCCAGACCATAGGTAAGATGCTGTTCCCCAAACAGTGAATTATACATCAGTACATTTTAGAAGAATTTTAAGAAACCAACTGACATACCACTAATTTTATGATTGCACATTGGTGCAATGAGATTGTATATTTTGTACATCTACAAGCCATTCTCATTTTTAACAACCCATTCATGAAATGTCTGTCTCTCGTTACAGAGTTTGAATTTTTCTTTTTACCATTCTGAGGAATTGTTTCAATTTTTGAGTCCTGTAAAACATTTTTCATCACTGGGCATAATAATAGATGTCTTTCTCCTCCAGTGAGATATTGTAGGAGAGCCAAGTTAGTATGTGGTAGAAAAATCAGAATAAGGCAGGTAGCACTTTTTCCTGCTAACATATTTTTATTAAAAGGCCTGAGCTTCCAGAACAATTACATCTGACAAAGTGATATGCAACCCACAAAAGCTTATGTTTTTAAATAAATATTGTCAATAGGAAAAAGTACTACCAACACCCTTCTGATGTTTCTCTTCCCTGGGATAAATTGTTTTCTTTTCTCAGCAGATATTAACAATGCCAATGAATATTTTTGGAACAAGTGAAATGAAAAACTTCATTTATTTGTTTTACTTATTTTCTGGATTTATCAAGGCTGGCCCGTTCAAACAGTGTGCCTCCAGGCAGTGTCCAACAGAAAAACAAACAACAGTCCTCCTTAATATATACAATATACAACATAATACAGTACTTTATACAGAATATAAAATCGCAACCAAACACAACACTAAAAACAACCAAAACGGGACTTTGCTCAATTGGATCCAAATGCCTGGAAGAAAAGCCAGTTTTTTGCAGGCAGAGTCTCCACCTCCCCAAAGAGCAATAATCTCCTGGGACATCACTATACAAGTATAGGTCTTGAGAAAACCATGGAGCTTTCCGAAGTCTTAAGACTGGTTTCTTTGACATATTCAAGTGCAACCTGAAAGGAAGGGAAATACCAGGCATTCCTCTTCAAAATAGCAAATTCATTAAATCAGCTCAAATCTCCAAAGGGAAAAATGTATTTACAGTGTGCTCCAAGAACTCACAATGTATACTTCTCTTTTTATTCCAGCTGAATTCCTGAATTTTGCCAAACATTCTCCCTTCCCCTCTTATCCAATCTCTGATGGCTCTTTCACCAAGAATGCCTGAGATCCACAGCTGCCTCCATCAAACTTTCTGGACTATTCACCTGTAATTTTAGTGAAAGACTCCTTGGGGTGAAATCACAATGCTGTCAATGAATGAAGGTAGCTGAATGTAGTTCAAGGTAATTACAGATAGTTATATCCAGTCAAATTTATGATGGACCAGATCAGATTTATGATGGACCCCCCCCCCGCAGGGCTACTTACAGTGTTTATTTCCAGTTTCTAGCAAAAAACTCCCATTGTGGACAATGGACTCCTTTGGTGACCGCCACAAAAAAGGTCATAAAATTAGGCATTGTCATAGGGTAATTTGCTCAAAGACTAGCACAACTTACGACCACAATTCTAGGCTCAGTTATAGTCCTAAATTGAGGACTATTAGTACTGCAGTCTAGTCTGAGAATGGTTTGACTGAACAGCAGGAAAAACTGAATCAGTTGTCTTTCATTCCATCCAGGTTTTTCTTTTAAATATAAAAATACCTTTATCAGAATATTACAAGTACATAATTATCTATATGATCTGCATATTTAAAGTGCAGTATGATAATCCATGATGAAGAAAAAAATCAAAATTCACATTTGTGCAGTATCTTTAGTAATGATAAATCATGTACAAGCTTTCCAGAACTTTTAGGTGATATAGTAGAAAAAGCAGTGGATGAGAGAGGAAATTAAAGTATCCCCAAATTAGGCCAGATATTGTTGGCTGGGAAGAAGTATCTGAGGATGGAGATTGTATGAAAACATGCTTTGCAAATGAAAAAGTAAATTTATTTTTGAAATGTGTTTAAATGTTCAATGTTGGGCAGAAAAAAGAGGGGTTGGCGACAACACAGGGCTCTTTTCAGGTGGGATAAATAGTTGCACATTCCTTACAGGATATAAATGAAAATGTCCTGTTCTTGTTTTTCCTCTTTCAGCAGTTCTCTGTTTAGTGAGGGAAGATTCCTCTGTTTAAATTGTTCCCTATTGGAGTAGTTTTGGATTAGATCCATTATGACCATCAGAAGACAAACTGGGGTATTACCCATTATAGGAGCACAGTCGGATTAGTCTATGGTGGCAAAACATCAAAAGGGGTCTGCTAGCAGCTAGGATATTAAATTTATACTAAAGACATAAGCTTTTGTGGGCTGCAGCTCACTGTAATCAGATCTCCAGGCATTTGAGGAAATAAGCTACTGCTCACAAAAGCTTATCCCTTTAAATAAGATTTGTTATTTGGAAAAGGTGCTAGCCGACACCTTCTGATATTTTTCTATACGCCACAAAATGCTGATTATTTAATACACTCCTTAGAGGTTTTGGGAGGTAATCACACCTTTTCTAAATCCTACATACAACCTGTCTTAGGTTTGAAACTGTATACAGTAATGTGAGAGTTGAGTAAGTCAAATAATCAAGAGGTATTTCTACATTTAGTGCCTTTTCGTATTGCAGTTATAAGAGTGGTGTGAGTCCCTTGGTGAATATGAAAATCACACGAGAAGGGATTTAAAGCCCCACACGCTAACACTGGAAGCTCAGCATATAATTTTTTATGCAAACAGAACTAAAAAAATAAAGCTACTTGATTCCAACCCAGCATATATCGCTCGTATCTTCCGAAATAGAGTTGGTCTCATTAACACAGGCAGATCCTCCTAGGGTGGTTCGAAATGTGTGCTGTCAGCGGTTTTAGAATATCACCACTTGCTATGGAAGGACAACTGCAGCTTTCAAAATACCTTCGGTTCCAAGCAGCTGATCTTCTAGCCAGGTTGGCAGAACTGAACTGAATGCAAAATTAGCCTTCCCTGTGCCTGTAATAACCCCTTCCAAATTCAGTCCAAAGAGCTGAATTCATGCTGAAATCAGGCATGTTTTAATTAGTCATGACTAAGTTGCTGCACTGAATTCAGGTGCACCTTGAAGTTTGGATGCAGCCCTGACTGCATATGATTATTTGTGAATAAACTCTTAATACTCAGAAATAATCTGACAAATAATGATGGACTGCTAAAATGTCTTCACATAACTCTAGGAAAGAATCTGCCTCTGGAGAAATCATGCCAAGCAAATATACTTCATCAAATACAGTTCTGTCACTCTTCAGATACAAGTTTGTTTGCTTGTTTCTTCTACAAAGGAAAGCACATTCTAATTACCTGAAAAATAGAAATTATAAAAGGCCCTGGGATGGACCGAAAAGATGACTTTAGTCCAAATGAATAAAAAAAAATGAGCAAGGTTGCAAACCAACAAAAATGGAGAGACCACAATGCTGAAAACAGCAGGAAAACCTAAGTTTCTTAGTGGTTTAATATTCAATGAATATTCAATATTACTAGCTTTGGCTACATTCCTACTTTCTTACATTTATCTGCTATATTTATTTCTCCCATTGCTTGTTTAAGAAATCAGAGTGGTATTGATTACTCTCCTCCTTCTCCTCATTTTAAAATAGTCACTGTCTGAAATTAGTGAGGACTGGGAAATAGGAACTGGCAACATTTCCTAACATTTGAAAGTCCGCTCAAATACTTTAACTGCTATACCACACCTTTTTCCACAAGGATGACCTGAGATTTTCATCTTTAATTCCCAGCCAGTGGTGGGGAACTGTGGGACATCATCCAAAATATCAAGAGGATATCTCTAGATGATGTTTGGATTGGCTATCCATCTCTGCCCCAGGATTGGTGTAGTGCCATTGTTGTGGCAGTATTCAAAAAGGAGGATAGGATGATCCAGCTACCACCCTATGTTTGTTAAATAGTGTTAGAAAACTTTATAGCCACCATCTGAACAACACATTACAGAATTTAATAGATTTGGGGCAACGAGAAGACCTATTTTCTTCCCAACCACTCCACTTTGGTTAATATCTTGATCATGCAACATCTTATGAAGAAGTTCAGCTGAAAGAATGGGTCTGCAAAACAATCACCAATTGTTCTTAATGTATGTGATGGTATGAGCCTGGGTAAGTGTAGGCTGGTGCTTCAAGTAGTAGATTTAAGCACTAAAAAGTTGTCTGATTAACAAGTTGTAGAAAGAAAGGACCTGTCAGTTAGGCTGTTTTGGAACACAGGCCTAATCTCTGTTGAAAGAGCACTCAACTCAAGCCTAAAAATAATCTTGTCAAGTTGCAGAAGACAGGCAATGGGGTAGAACAGGGAAAAGCTCTGCAGGCATGGAGGAGGGGTGCAGACCGAAGTGAAAGGGAGCAATCAGTAGGGAGCATCTGGAAGTAGCTGGGGGGGTAGGGAAAATGCTGCTGCTTTTCAAAGCAATAAACTAAAAGATACAGCCACAGAAACTGTGCACACTGCAGTTTAAAAACAAATTTAACACTTCTTTCCAAAAGAACATATTTTGAAATTTGAGCATTTTATATGGACTTTTCTGATATAAAAAGCACTTTGGAAAATGCTGGCCAGTCATTAAACAAGAAGGTGCCTTTGTGGGTCCAGCCTAAGGGAGCATGGAAGTGACTTGAGGGATCAACAGTAGCCAATGAGAGATGGGCAGATCCCATCTTCTAAACCTTTATTGATGAAGCATGTCAGATCATCTGCAGGTCAAAAATTGTGCTCCTTTAAAACAGAAGTAATATAAAATAAATTTAAGCTATCTCATTTGTGAAGATGAGATGAGATGAAAGTGGCATCATTATGTCATTACATACAGAAATGATTATTTTGGCACATTTATGTTGTATTTAGAGCAGTGTTTCTCAAACTTGGCAACTTTAAAATCTGTAGACTTGAACTTCCAGACTTTCCCAGCCAGCCATGTCAAATTATGACACTTGTCATAAGGTTGACAAGTTTGAGAAATGCTGGGTTGGAAGAGCTTGAAGTTGAGTTCAAGGCAGTCATCCACAACTAATGAATATGCATAAGTAATCAAATTCTTACATGCAGATGAAAAGGAAAATCATGGATACACCAAAGATAAATAATGTCTTAATTCTCTCATAAGGAGAAAACTAAGAGTCCATAAGGGCAAGAATCCAAAAATTAAGTGTAAGTCACTTTCTATTGCTCACAAAAATTAACAAATGAAAAAATGATGCCTGATGTTAATGGATCACTTGGAGGAAATCTGTAACATTCGGGGCCTGCAGGAACATTGGCCAAATTTTGGCCTAACTTTAGATTGTATTCAACAAGGGGAAGAACAGGCACTTGGTTACAACTTAGATGTCAAAGTGGGAAGCAGAACCAAGCATAAAGTCTTTATCACGGAAGATAAATTATTAAGGTTACAAAATGAATATCTTCTCCAATAAACTAAATAGAAGCAATTATAGAGTCCTGAGTCCTCAAATTTCAGGTGAATCATCCATTTCCTTTTTTTTAGGAGAATGTCAATTTCATATAAAGCAAAGCAGTAAGTTCACAGCAGGCCATTTCTCACTTTTCTTTAGGTTGAAACTCCCACATCTATGTTTTCTTTTTTTCTTTTCACTCATACGTTTTCTACTATGACCATATATTTTAAAACATCTAAATTTATCAATCACATTTCTATGCTGCCAATTTCCGAAGACTCTGGCGTCTTACAAAGATTAGACATTATACATTACTTATTAACCCCGCCCCTCTCAGCTGGCTGGCAATGTTCACATCCAGGGCATCATCTGAGGCTCCTGCTCCATCCCGGGACAGGTGAGTCCAACACCGACTCGCTGCTCCCGTTGCTGCTGGCTAGCTCCCTCTGAAGAGGTACCCATCCATCTAATCGCATTTTATGTGCTTCTGAACTGCTGGGTGGGCAGAATTTAATTTAATTCCCCTCCGCTCTTTATTCTTTGTCCTACAATCAGATTCCTTTCTGTTCTATTTTCTTCCCTTTCTCTATTTTTAACTATTCTCTTTCATACAGTTCACCACCAACTAACCAAAGTTCTCAAGTTGGTTCAGCATATGTCCAAAGCAAAAACAATCACTTTAAAGGGCCCAGGCGGAAGTGAATCCAACAAACTAATACTATGGGACGCACGACTAAATCGAACTATAACCACTAGGGGGAGAGGAACTCAATTAAGAAATTAGAACTTGGCATAGTGACAAAATTATGCACTACAAACAAAATATGCAAGTTTTCTGGATTATGGCTTGATATGGTTTTACTGCTTTTAGTGATTGTGCTGATCTCCTCCCCTAGTATTGCATTAGTTTCTTCTTACAGCATTTAAATACAGATGTTACGATACTGCTTGAAAGTAACAACCTTGGGATCAACAAATCATTATGTGATTATATATGTAATTGTTCCATATAGTTGGCCAATGACTTTTAAGCTTTTACTTTTCAAATACTGTACTCTTTTTTATTATTTTCATTATTTTCTTCATTTTGTCCCTTCTGTTTCTTCCCAAAAAAACTGAATTCACCAGCAGATGGCAACAAAGGCTTGAGAAAAATGCTGAATTAGCCACACCTTATTTACAGGCACACATATACAAATTCTGAAGGCTTATAAATTTATTCAGATGATTATGAAATGTTTAGCCAGGATTAAAATTATTTCAATTGTAATGAAATGTTTAGCCAGGAAAAAAGTTAACCTTCTCACATGCTCAAAGCTTAAATAACTACAGTATTTGTAACTACAGTACATGATAAAAACTGGGTTCAATTCAGGTGCTTGTAGCAACTGTTTTTGTTTAATAGTATGTTGATTAAGCTGTGTTAATTTATTTTTCTTCAGAAAAAGAGGAAGGAAGGCAGGCAGGCAGGCAGGCTATTTCAGATGGTTGCTGAAGAAAGCCAAAGAAAGTCCTTTCAAGGTTCTGTATCTTGAGGATTAAATCACCAAGAATAAAATTAGAAAGTTGCATTCCTTATCAATGCTTCCTAAGAATCTAGCTTACAAAGAATTCATACATTTGGACTGTAACAAAAGGTGAAGTGTCAAAATACAACTACAAACAGGAAGCATAAATGTTACTCATAAGGAGGAAGCTGACTAGAGAAGAGCGGGTGAAAAGGG
>JANHZU010003586.1:141611-152903 GCA_032468055.1 Acrochordus granulatus
TGACTGCCTCGCTTGGCCCCTGAGCAGTTACGATGTGTCCGATGTGTCCGCTCTTAGGCAGATTCATGACAATCAGCTGCTGCTCAGGTGCTCAGGGGCTGTCGTTGTGGCAGCCCCTGTGGATCCACTACCGTCACCTGAGGGCAAAATGATCTTTTGCCTTTTCTTTTGGTAATATCTGTCCCTGGGGTCTTCCTGGGTTATTTGGAAATGTTTCTTATTATTATTATGTGCCTATGTGCTATGAAAGTGGGAGAAGAGATTGACAGGAGGAGGATGGTCTGGATGGTGCTGTGCTAGGAGGGCTGTGTGTGTGTGTGTGTGTGTGAGAGAGAGAGAGAGAGGGAGTGACAGGGAGGATGGAGAATCAATCTTCCTTTAGTACTCAGAGCTCATGAGATGCAGTTCAGCTGGGGGGATCCCATTGAGAGAAGAAACAATATTACAGAAGATACAGCTTAGCAACTAGAATGCACAATATGTGAATTCAGCCTTTGTTGCAGGCAGGTACCACTTCTGTTTTTTTCAGCTAGACCATGCTGCTATGCTACTATAACCCTCTTCCAAATCCTAACAAGCAATATCTTAATGCCTGAATTAAAAAGTCTAAGCGCCATCTACCCACCCTCAGTATTTTACAATCCTGCCTGAGGGAGGCTACCTGTATATTGTAAGAAAACAATGTTACAGAATGGAATATAATGTACTGAATGCCGAAATTTAATCTTCAACTCCCAATATTTTATTGTTTGTGTAATAAAACACAATAGCTTATTATTTGTTCATGTTTTAGATTTTCAATTAGATTTTAGATTTTCGCAAGGTGATTGAAAGAGCTAAATACTTCTTTGCACTACAGCCTTAAGTTGCATGTGCTATGTGTAAACAGAGAGAAATGAAGCCTGCTTAAGAAATCCCTTTCTGGGGTTCAAACCCTTCCTCTGCTTTCATCACAGGGAGAGCCAGGTGTTGTGTCTGGACTGCAGTTCAGACAGCCCCTGCTTCTTTTCTATTTCTGCTTATACTAAAAAGCAAAAGCTTATTGCTTTTGTTTCTACAGACATGTCTTTTAAAGACCAATGGAAAACCACTACCATTTTATCATTCTTCCTGTTACTTGTCCTAGAAGAGGAAACTTGGCAGAACTTTAATAAATTTCACTCTTAAAAAACAATTTCCCTTAAACCTGTTAAGGAAAAAAAAATAGCTCCAGCCAGTATAGCCAACGATAATAAAAACTGAGAACTGCTTCTGAGTGTTCTAAGTTACCTGCCTCTGTGTAAAAAATTATTTCAAAGTTGCAGTGTATACTGTTGCATTATTAGTCTTGATTCTCAAAAAACATTTTATGATAATGATAATATTAAACATTCCAGTCTGTTTCCAAGCTACAAGTCATATAGTTATGAGTTTTTTTTATTGTAACATAAAAAGAAAAGATAATTCTGTATCTTACTGAGAATTAAATCATATATAAGACATTTTTGTACTAAAAATTATGTGGTTTTAATATATTTCTTTTACAAGTTAGACTTCTCAACATTTCGGGGAGTTTTTTGGTTTTAAACATAACTAACTGGTTTAGAATCATATTTCCTATATTTTTCAGAGTATAAAGAAATAATATGGATACATATTAATGGCAGCTATTTAGATATAACTAGCTATGGTTTAGGGCTGATATTAGTTGGAGTTCATCACCTGGAGGGTCGTATATGTCCTGCTTTCATCACTGCTGTTAATGTGAAAATTTCCATATGCAGTAATATTACCTGCCACTCATTAGAAGATTTTTCATGCAGTTGGAACAAGAAAAAGTCAACAATTTTTATATGTTCTGGTTGCACTGTAAGTATTAAATATTTTAAAAATTATGTTACATTTTAGTTGGGAAGCACTATTTCTAGTTCTTTAATTTCCTAAATTAATCTCTTATAAATCAATTTTCCCTTTTCAATATAAATATAAGTGCCCAGCATGACAAATAATATTTAAAAGCCACCCAGAGTTGCTTTTCAGAGTGAGATGTGACATATAAATTTAATAATAAAATAATTATAGTAGCATAATAATACAAACAATTAAAACCTAAAGTGCAGTGGAAAGCAATAAAAATATTTCTATAACTGGAGCTTAAAAATTACCAAAGTAAGTATCAGACAAGTAAATCTACAGAGATAATTTCATAGTTAAGATGTCACAAAAAGAACTATCTACTTAATAATTATCAATACTAATTTAATCCACAAAATGGAGCATCTGGAATTGGACCCCTGATTCAGATTTTAAATATATTCATATGTTTATTTGCCCCTAAATCTCTTACCTAGTTCTCAGTTTTATAAAATTCAGATTGGTTACATGACTGTAGTTAAATTATTGGAAGTCATTTGGGCAGGATTTTCTTATTTCACCACATTTTCAGGTGTAACTTACAAATGGATCTAACACTTATACAGTGGAACTTCAGATTGTGAGCACTTCAGTTCACAAGATTTTTGCAAGATGAGCAAAATTTTAATAAAATTTTATTTGGTTAATGAGCAGCAACTCACAAGATGAGCACTGTGCAATGAGCTCATGCGGGAAATCTCACAACGGAGCCAATGGTTCTTTTCTCTCACTGTGTAAAAAGTGTAAATTAAGTGAAAATTGTTCAAGAGAAAGAACTCCCAAGATTCAGATTCCAGATTCTCCTTCCAGGCAATCACTCTCCTTCTTCTCTCCTCCTTCTCGTCTCCCTCATGCCAGCCAGGATGCTTCTCAAAGCATAGGAAGATTGACCCTCCGTCTTTCCTGTCACTCACACACATACACACACACACACAGAGCCCTTCCCCCTCCTGCCCATCTCTTCAAGTGTAGGAAGATTGACCTACGTCTTCCCTGTCACTCACTCTCTCTCTCTCACATACACACAGAGAAATACACACACACAGACACACACCCTCCTGGCACCATCTAGCCTATCCCCCTCCTGCCCATCTCTTCTCCCCTGTCATAGCATGGAGGCACGTTATGATGAGAATCATTTCCAAACCGCTCGGGAAAGATCCCCAGAAATGCATTGCTGAGGGTAAAGGGAAAAGGCTGTTTTGGCCTTGAGCAGCAGCAGCAGCAGATCCTCCCCATCCAGCAGGGCCACCCAGACAGCGCTGGCCAAGCAGCAGCTGATTTCCAGAATCTGCCTTGAAGCAGATCCATAAGTGCTGGTTCATTTGTTCTATTTCAGCTTTATATTGTGTAGTAATCATTGTTACTTGTTTCAGATATTAGGGACAATCATTTCTACATCAAATTCTGTTGAAAATGATTTTTTGTGAATATTTTTGGGACATAGAATGGATCATCCAACTTTCCATTGTTTCGTATGGGAAACCTCGTTTCACTTTAAGAACATTTCACACTAAGAGCATTCTTCCGGAACAGATTAGTCTTGTCTTGTGAGGCTCCACTATTGGAGCCCATTATTATAAGCCCATTATTGGGCTTTTATTTTAAGATATCTTTCTATCTATTTTGGAAAGATGTTTATTATGATTATTCTGTTCTTTGGGCCCATTTGTGGAGTATATATATAACACCTTTGAAATCTTGAAAGATTTTTGAGTCCATGTATATTAAACTGAAATCTTTGTTTCCTGTTTTTGAAAGCTTCTAGAATATTTGGTTATTAATATGTTACATTTTTATTACAAATCACAAGAAACTGGCATTTGAAATTGATGGTTTATTGGAATGTTTGGGTTAAATAAAACCCAAAACTTAATACTTGAAATCAGTTGATTTTTATGGTTGCTTCAATAATTTTGAGAGACTGAAAGTTGATCTACTTGCAATATTATATATACAATATATATACTAGTAATTTGCTACCCAAATATTATGAGCAGATACATCATTGCAAGTGAAGTACTTGCAGTTTTAGCTTCCTTAAATGATATAGGATTTGAATGGAAACTAAAAATCCAATTAAGGTAATAATAAGTGACATGAAAGTCAGTCTTAAGTCATTCTCAAGAACCAATGAAAGTCATTCTCAAGAACCAATGGTCCAGGTATAAAATAATATGAAATATATTTCTCATGATTTCAAAATTATGTAATTTATCAAGCATGCTAATAACTACTGACATCACTACAACTTTCTTTTTTCCATGTTTGTTCAATGTCTAATTTGAAGATATTTACATTTCCTGTTTTTTTTATCTATTTTCCTTCTCTTTGATTTTTCTGTCTCCACATCCTCTTTATAGCTACAGTTAGATCTGACTGAACATTTAACTGTCTGTATTTGGAGTCCTAAAGAGGTTGTGTGCTCCAAAGAATTAGGGGGCTCTGTTGCAGAGTGACCATATACATAGGCTTCTAAGAAGAAGCCCGACTAAAAGAGTGTCCTCAGTAACAAAGGTAAGAACAACAACAAATCCATACAGTATTGTTGTCACCCAGATCAACAAGAATGGATTTACCTTGGCATTTTTCAGCAAAGAACTTAAGGCATTCAGGTGAGCAATCAGGCTTCATAACTATTTAAAGAACCAATAAAACATTGAAAATGTCATGTTAGTCAGGCACAAAAGACCAAGTCCACTTTTAAAGGTTTCAATTAAATGAGCTTTTGCTAAAACCTATACACAAAAATCTTTTCAAATAACAATCAGCATCTTATTGGCACCAATTAATGGCAATCAGGAGAGGTTGGACTTAGAACATTTGCGGCTACTGAGCAACTCTGGACTAATTCCTCTTTTCATCCTTTCTCCTGTTCTGCTATCTCTTCTCCTACATATTACAATTATTTGTGATTCACCATTGATGATGAGCATTTTAAATCCTTAAAATCCTGTAAATACAATACAGGAAAAGCATGAATTCTGGTTACTCAAAGTATAGTTAAATCTTAAGCTACTACCAGAAACATATCAGCTATAATATCATTATAAGTGAAAAGAGACAAAAATGCATAATCAGGCCACTTGTGTAGAGAGTGCTATTGTTTTGTGTTACAACATTTGACAGACGCTGAACTCTTAAGATTTCCCCATTTAGGCTTTTCTGAAGTATAAGTAAATAAATTAAACAAGTGGTTTGCTAAACAGCCTTCTATGTGTTGGAAACTTATGTTGATTTTATATACAAAAAGAATATTGTTGATATTGAATAACATTTTGCCATCTGTATTCTGCTTGGTGCACTGTATACTTCTAATTGTTTTTGAGTTGCATAAATCTGAGGCTAAATCATTAGGAGTATATCATTGCTAATCAGTTAGAATGTATACTTCATAAAGTATGTTACATTTAGAATTGCTGAAATGAATAAAACACACAATGTGAATCTATAAGCATCTAAATAAGATTTTACCTTCTTGGGCTCCAAGATCACCGTAGTGATTGTGGTGACTCCAGCCATGAAATTAAAAGATGCTTGCTCCTTTGGAGGAAAGCTATGGCAAATCTAGGCAGCATATTAAGAAGCAGAGACATCACCTTGCCGACAAATATCAACATAGTCAAGGCTATGGTTTTCCCGATAGTAATATATGGCTGTGAGAGCTGGACCATAAGGAAGGCTGACCATCGAAGAACTGATACCTTCAAATTGTGGTGCTGGAAAAGACTCTTGAGAGTCCCTAGGGCTTCAAGGAGATCATACCACTCAATCCTACAGGAAATCAACCCTGATTGCTCAGATACTGAAGCTGGAGCTCAAATACTTTGGCCACATAATACATAGAGAGAACTCATTAGAAAAGACCATGATTGGGAAAGATTAAAGGTAAAAGGAGAAGGGGACAGTAGTGGATGAGATGGTTACATAGCATAGTCAGTGTGATAGGCATTGGTTTGGGTGGACTCCGGGAGACAGTGCAGGAAAGTGAGGTCTGCATGCTGCAGCCCATGGGGTCACAAAGAGTCAGACAACAACAACAACAATTATTGTGTTTTAATGAAGTGGGTTGTTTATAAACAGATACACAGTTGTGAATTTAGTGGATTACCCCCTCCGCCTGCAGAAACCCTTCCCAACAACCTTCTTAAAAATCGGTATACATTTTTTCATGAGGAAGAACACAAAAAAACATTGCTTCAGTTTTCCTCTTTTCTCTAGGTTACAAGAAAAACCAATTATGGATTGTAAGCTGCCGAGAATCTCTTTGCAAGATCAGTGCAACATAAACACATGCATACATGTATTAAATCCCTTCAAACAGAACGAGAATTTGATTCTGAAAAAAAATTGAACTGTTTTAATAAGTAAATTAGGGTTAAATAAATGGACAAAAGTAAAGGCTTCTGAAAATTTTATCTCAGTGGCTTTTCTTCCAGACAGAAAAAGACATATACACACAAAGGCACAATCAACTAAACACATAAAATACATACACAGAAATCTAACTGTATCTCCACAATCCTTATGGTAGAGGGATTTTATCTTTTCCCACAAATTATAATCATTTTCTTATTTGGTTGATAACAAAAGATTCATTTTCCTTCCATGAGAGAAGATAAAATTCCAAAGGCAAATTAGAGTTGCCCACTTCCCCTTTTAACTGCTCACTTGAGATAATAAAAAAGCCATCTCATTCTTTTGGCTGCTGGTAATTTTCTTGGAGTTGATGGTTTCTACCTACCTGTTAGAGATTGGCAGATCCAGCTAAAGATTCCTTTAATACTTTTTCATCTAATCATTTTTAATGGAAATTACTCTCTCTGTATTATAGCGCAGTATGAAATTTTTAATGTACATAATTTTTTTAATAACTGGACTATCAGAACTGTTTCCAATTCTGATACTAAATAGAGGCAGGCATTGTTCTCAGGATTTGCCTTATGGTTTGCTGTCTATTTCTGTTCATTTCCTTTTTTAAAAAAATATTTATTTGTCCTACGTTCCTACCTTTTAATTCCCAATTGCTTTCAAATGCCTACATGCTTGCATAAATCCTTTTGCTTTGGGAGTGCTTTTTTGTTCATTCACTCAATGGTCTCAGTATGATATACAATATATTATATTTAAAAATACATAAAATATAACACATATATAAAATTCAAGTAAATTTCTTTCTCACCCCTGTGAGTGGAGAAAAGATTTGCAGAAAAGATATAGGAAAATATTGGAAGATTAGAAGGAAAAACAGAAGGAAAAATTGAAAAAATGAAGCAAAAGTTAGAATTTAAAATCCTTTTGAAGGATAATAGCATAGAATTATACTCTTGTTGTAACTGAAAGACCTATTTGAAGCAATTTTTATTCTATTCTATACTAGGAATTTCATGGTTACAAGAATTTCTCCAAATGCCACCCTTGCACCTGTGCTTGGCAAATAAACTGTGTCTGAGCATGCATAATGAATCTAGGGGTGCTCCCTTTCTTCACACATGGTTCAGTTTTTGTTTCCCAAAATCACCCCTCCTCCATCATAATCTCCTTCCTCCCTGAAGGACTCAGTTGTAGCCCTTTCCATCTCCATGGAAGTGTGAGATTTCAGTGGAAGTGGGTAGAGGAGGGAAAGGAATACTCTCCCATCTCAAGAGTTCCAAGTGTCTCAGCTGATGTATCATGCTGTAAAAGAAGTACAGGGTGAATTCCTTGCTCCCCCTTTCATCTCAGTCCAGCGAGGCCTGAAATGGAAGGCTGCTTGGAGTTTAATGGGACTTCCCTCTCCTGTCCATCTGAAAAGGCAATTGGTGTCTCACTTCATAAGGCTCCACAGTTGGCTCTAGCAGTGAAAAAATTGTAGGGTAAAGTGCCCATTCCCTCTTCTCTCTAGTTAGGCTGAAGTAGAAGGTTGCTCATTTTCTGTAAGCATTGGCCTTCTGTTGTAGGCACAGGGAGGCAGGTCAACTTTTTCAGCAATTGACTCCTCAGGAGGTGCTATAGTTGAGACTGATAGCTGCACTAACTGAGGCTTGTTAGGAAAACACTGGTGAAAATACTCAACTAAGATTGGTATGTGGACATGCCTAACATTTTCCCAGCGGTGTTCAAACAATGGGTATCCTTTCCAATGAATATGATACTTGATGCCTCTTCCCCTTCTCCTGAAATCTAGGATAATTTCCACTTTAAATTCTAGTTCTCCTTCCACAGAGGGGGAGGCAGATGGGAAGAGTGCAAGTCACTGGGGGAGGGCTTATTTCATCAAGAAGGAGCAATGGAAATCTTGGTGTACTTTCATGGAGGGAGGCAGCTGCAAACAGTATGCAATTAGGTTGGTTTGCTGGATCACTTTGAATAACCCACAAAACATGAATCTAATCTTCTGCATGGCCTGATAGAATCCAAACTTTAGTAGAGAGTTAGTTGTTATCTCTCTTTTGTGTTGGAGATCTTGCTGATAGGCATTTACAGGCTATTTATAAGATTGCTTGGCCTGTTCTAGCTGCTGCTTTAAAAAGCTTTGAGCAGCTATTTGCTCTTGCAAAAAAATCTACTGCCCATGGAAAACTACCATCTCTGGGGTTGTCTGGTAACATCCTTATTATTATTATTATTTATTTAATTTGTATGCCGCCGAAATCCGGAGACTCTCAGTGGCTTACAATACTAAAAACAATGCATTAAAAACATTTAAAAATAAAAATAAAATAAATTCATTAAAATAAAATAAAAAACCTGGCAGACTAGCGAGGTGGGCTAAAAAGATTTTGTATATAAAAAGGGGGGTGAGGATGGCTAGAAATCCATCAGCCACCTTCATGATGATAATGAACCCTCCCTGGAGCCCCATGCCATCTCACAGAGCCAGGTCTTAAGGCCCTTCGGGAAGACCCTCAGCTCGAGGGCAAGATGTTCCATAGGGCAGGAGCCACAGCAGAGAAGGCTCTTCTCCTAGACCCTGCCAGCCAAAATTCCTTAGCTGACAGGAATCGGAGAAAGAGTCCTCTGCTGCTTCCGGTGGATCGGGAACTCCCCATCGGGGTGACACCTTTCCTCAGATAGCCTGGTCCCATGCCATGAATGGCTTTAAAGATCAATGTTAATACCCTGAATTATACTGGAAGCAGATTGGCAACCCATGCAGCTTGTGGAACAAAGGTGTTACATAGGCCAATCTATTGGTCCCTAAAATCATCTGTGCAGCTGCATTCTGCACCAGCTGCAATCTCCGGATAATTTTCAAGGGAAGCCCATGTAGAGAGCATTATGGTAGTCCAGAATAGAGATGACGAGGTTGCCATTTCCTGCTCCAGTGGAGTCCTGCAGCCCATTTTTCACCAGATGTCCAGGAACACCAACAACATCTAGCACATTCCTTGTTAACCTGGGCAATGACGGAGCCGGTATGGATTTCTGTAAATTACATCTCATATTTCTTACGGGAGAGAGACACAGGTTTACTAAATATTCAACTCTTATCTCCTGTACTGACTATGAAGCTTTGAGTTTTGTTTTGTCTTCATAATGTGAGAGTCCAAGATGTCATTTCTTCAGGAAATAATGATCCCACATAGTGTTTCCTACCAATCTGTTTCATTGGGTAACCACAGAGGCTGAATGATGAGTGAGACAAATTCTTATTTCTACTCTTTGTCTCTAGAATTTATTAATGATTATTGTATTCACCACTCCTATGTTTTATTTTCATAGAGAAGCTTTCAGAAATGTTCTGTTGCTACTCTATTTTGTCCTTGCAAATTACCCTTGTAAATTCCAATTTACATCAGAGTTACATTTTGTAATTTCTTCGAACCCAATCAAGAATTATTTGTGTCAATGTGCGTGTGTGCGCTTTGCCTGGTTTCACTTGAATTCAAATTAGCCAAAGTTTTTTTCTGGTGTGAATGGAAGTTCCAATTGTATTGATAAGGGGTAGGCCAATAAAAAATTAACGTGCACCTTGTAGAATCCACTTACCGATTATCTAGCTCATCTCCCCTAATCTATCAGTTTTGGTGCAGCTCTTTATAACTGACATTTTGCTACTTAAGAACTGGCATGTGTTCCTCCTGTGATGTGCTGTTTTCAGTTTGTATCAATTTGTTGGTTAGCTTTATACTGAAAAGTTAATTCTTGAACATTTGTGGCAATGAACTCAAGTATCTTCACAGGATATTTGGCAGCAGCAAAGGCAATATAACTTTATCTGACATACTGGATTTAAAATGAAAAGCTTATTGAGAAGTTCAGTGTCATATCTGTCAATTTGGTGCCCACTACAGCTGTCTTCAGAAGCTTTGGGCTGTGACTAAATGTGTGGGTAGATTCTCTGGCCATAGTCCAGTATAGAATGAGGCATACAATAGCTATCAAAATTGATGGACACAATATTTTCTGGGATTATTGTTGTCCCTGCTCTTTAGAGATAGCTCAGGCTGTTGAATTTCTGTTTCTAGATACAGTTAGATATACTTGATTACTGCATCAAAGAACAATGTCTGTCAAACAGATAGGATGAAACGAGGTTTAAAAATGAGCCCCTTAGGAGTGTTCTTCAGTCTGCAAAGTCTGAGGATTAGCTTTTGATGTAAAAGTTTGCAAAAGATTCTTTG
Organism: Acrochordus granulatus; assembly: GCA_032468055.1. NCBI lineage: Eukaryota > Metazoa > Chordata > Lepidosauria > Squamata > Acrochordidae > Acrochordus > Acrochordus granulatus. Next base: position 152,111 of record JANHZU010003586.1, read on the forward strand.
TAGTTTAATTCGGAGCAAAATGATTTAGCACAGCATACTACTCACTTGGAGCTGTTGATATTTCTTTGAGAATTTATCCCTGACAAACCAATTTTCTTAAACTTATCTGCACTGTTGATGACTCATCACCAGAAAAGGCAGGTAACTTGTTCCTGAGGGTGAATATGGATAATATCCCTATGTATTTTCAAAGCAATGTCGGGGTACGTTTCTCTGTTTCACTTCAGGTTTTTGAAGAATGTAGCCAATGATTTGATAATGTTACCTAAATGAATAAAAACTTGGGATTTTGCTGAAACAAAGGGATCAAGTTTGCCTCTAGAATTATCAAATAATAGAAAAGGTTTGGCAGTAATCTGACAAAGATGTAACATCCTTCCTTATCTTTCCTTTCATAAACAGTGATTATACAGTTCTCTATATTATTCTCTATATGTTTTTATATAAGCCTAACTTTTCTGGGTTGAAATTATTAATAACATTATCTAGGGAAAGCCCCTCCAGTGACGCACCACCATGCTGTGGTTGGGCAGCTTGTGTGCTCCAAAGAAGATGAGAGCTCTGCCAGAGGTTCAACCATACTGGGCAGATCTCATCAGAGGAGCCAGAGAAAAATTGTTTCCCTCCCATAAAAATATGAAAAGTAAATTACAGAAATCCATACCAGCTTGGTCATTGTGTGAGTTAAAAAGGACAGCACTTGATGTTGTTGGGGTTCCTGGACATCTAGTGAAAAATGGGCGACAGGACTCCACTGGAGAAGGAAATGGCAACCCACTCCAGTATCCCTGCC
>JANHZU010003587.1:38715-49510 GCA_032468055.1 Acrochordus granulatus
TTTGTTCAGATGCAACTTTGCAAACCTAAGCCATGTTGCCATGTTCTTTTTAGAGAGAAGAGGCTTTCTCCTGGCAATCCTACCAAACAAACCATACTTGTTCAGTCTTTTTCTAATTGTACTGTTGAGAACTTTAACACTAAACATGCTAACAGTGGCTTGTAGAGTTTGAGCTGTCACTCTTGGGTTTTTTGCAATTTCCCAAGATATCTGTTCTTGGGGTGAATTTGCTGGAACTCTCACTCCTAGGTAAATTGGCAACTGCTTTGAATGTTTTCTGCTTCTGAATAATTTTCCTCATTGTACAATGATGGACTTTAAATTGTTTGGAAATAGCCTTATAACCCTTCCTAGATTGATGGGCAGTAACAACAGCTTCTCTAAGATCACTGCTCATGCCTTTACTCTTTGGCATTGTGTTAACACATACCTCAATGTTGGAGACCAGCAAACTTCTAAAACTTTGGCTTTTATAGAGGTAGTAAACTTGCTGATGATCAATTGGCCAAGGGCACTTGATTAGCAGCACCTGGCTGCTACTTAGCCTCTTCATATCTATGGAAGGAGGAAGGGTATAAAGTGGAGCCTCTGATTGCAAGCCTAATCTCTTCTGGAAGAATGCTCTTAGTCCAAATTGCTCTTAAACCGAAGCGAGGTTTCCCATGGGAAAATGGAAAATTGGATGATCTGTTCCACACCCGCAAAAATATTCACAAAAAATCATTTTCAATGGAATTTTATGTAGAAATGCTTGTCCCTAACATCCGAAATAAGTAACAATGATTAACACACAATATAAAGCAGAAATAGAACAAATTAACCAGCACTTATGGATCCGCTTCAAGGCAGATTCTGGCCATTGGCTACTACTTGGTTGGCGCTGTCTGGGCAGCCCTATTGGATTGGGAGGATCCACTGCCGCTGCCGCTCAAGGCAAAATGGCCTTTTCCCTTTTCCCTTGGCAAGGCCTTTCCAGGGGTCTTTCTTGGGTGGTTTGGAAATGCTTCTTATCATGACTTGCTATGAGGGGAGAAGAGATGGGTAGCAGGGGGATGGTCTGGATGGTGCCAGGCAACAAGTGTGTGTGCGCGTGTGTTTTGTGTGTGCATGTGTGTGTGTGCATATTTTGAGAAGAGTCCCGGCTGGCACGAGGGAGAAGAGAGGGAGAAGAGGAGGGGGACAGGGATTGCCTGGAAGGAGAATCTGGAATCCAAATCTCGCGAGTTCTTTCTCTTGAACAACTTTCACTTAATTTATGCTTTTTACACAGTGAGAGAGAAGAACCATTGGCTCAATTGTGAAATTTCCCACATGAGCTCATCACGCGGTGCTCATCTTGCGAGTTGCCACTAGTCAACCAAATTAAATTTTATTAAAAAATTTTGCTTGTCTTGCGAAAATCTCATGCACCAAGGTGCTCACAAATCGGAGGTTCCACTGTACTTAGTTTTTCATACGTGGCTTCTCTATTTTGGCTTTCTTTTGTGAAATAAATGATCACATGGTATAATATGTCATGTGTTGTTGTTCATTTGAGGTTGTATTGACCTAATTTTAAGAACTGCTAAGGACCAAATGATTTTTACTATGTCCTGATACATAAAACCATAGAACTCAAAGAGGATGTACTTTTTTCCCCACATGACTGTATTTCCTTTTTTTAGAGCAAAAGCTAGAGCTGATAACATCACCTGCTTTCTATCTCTATTTATATGTCCTTATTTCTATTGTCCATGATTACAGGAATTCATTACAAAATGCTATTTTACAAAGCATTAAGTTTAATTTAAGTACTTTAAAGTGCAGAACTGTTGATTAAATTCTCCTATGAACACAGTGAAGTTTTGAATCACAGTCATAGTTCTGGGATATTGTAAGAAGGACAACATAGTATTGATTAACTACTTTAATAGCTCAAGCTTAACTTATAAAGGATGAAGTAGGAAAGGAGCAATGAATTGGTACCAATTATTATTGGTTATGGTGTTGATCCTTTATGAAATCTATAATATATCTTTTCTTGCCAGAAAACAGAAAAAGCTCTCTGTGGTCCTCAGCCAGAAGCACTCCAGGTCACTCAGTGTCATCATGTTGACTGGAGTTCTGAGAACTGTAATTCATCCAAAATACTGAGAGGACCAACTGGGAAATGCTGTACTATATATTGATGTATTATGTCTATACTAGAGTGTATTAAAATCTTCTCTAGATGGACCTTTTCTCCCTGCTGTTCTTTTTCCCAGAGCAACCACCCTAAGTTTGAATATATACAAACCTACTAAACCAATATTTGCATATGTGTTTCTTTAGAATTTTCTTGCAGAGTAAAAAAATAAAAGGTTAATGTAGAGTTGAGATCAAGACCACTTCTTAATCAATCCATGAGATCAGCTGGCCTGGCTTGAATGAGCTGACTGCTCATTTTTTTTAAAAAAATACATATTGACATAATACATTGCTTTAGAGAAGCAGAAAGGTTCAGCTGTCGAGCTCCTGTTAAGTTAAACTAATATGGATGACTTGCTCATTCATATTCTTGGTTTTACAAAATAATGAAGATATAATGCTTGTCAAAAATAAATTATAAAAAATTGCATCAGTTGTCTTCTTGGGAGCATATCACAAAGGGTAATTTACAATTTCAAGTTTATGGAAAACTCATAGATATCTTTTACCCTGCATCAAGATATTTCTTTCAGTGTATATAATGGCAATAATATAATTAAAACTTCTGTAAACTGGGAGCTATAAATTATTAATATAAAGTTCAAGGAACAACTAAGTATTCAAATGTCTCCTGAGTAGAGACCAATAGGTGAAATATAATTTGAATGTGATATAATAATTGACATTTCTCCATCTTCCCTAACTTTTTAAGTTCATTTGCAGGGATGAGGTTGGGGCTGGAATAATCAGCTGCCATGAAACTAAATAATTGATGTCCACTCAACATGTTCTCAACATTGAGAAAGAGGAGCAGAGAAAAGAAATTAAGCAGGATCAGAAGTACCCCAAGCACGTATCTGTTTAGCATGTATTCGACTGTTTATTTTTGTTTTCTCCTATTCCATTTGGAAGCCCCTGGTATGGGTCAGTATATATATAACAATGGACTAGATGAGACATTTTCACCTGGCCATGATAGTAATGAATGAAAAAGACCAATCTAACATTTACTATTCAGATTTTTTTCCCATATCTTATGATTTGGGAACCAACACTTTTTCTGAGAAGAATTTGGGGATGTTTATTTCCTCAAGATGAGATAACTAGAATTTCTCAATGCAGTACACTGCCATTGGCTTGATACTACAGAATGCTTAGAAGAAGAAATAATACATATCTTTGCTATTTTACAAAACTTTAATTAAAAACAGTTTATTATTTTCATACAAAATTACACAAGCTAATAAATCTTGGCAAGATGTAGAGAATAGTTTTTCTTTTTTAATAATGTAAATATAACAAAAATAAAAGTAATGAACAATATTCATCAGGTTATCATTCTTCTCCAATTGACAATTTCTAATATAAAATACATATTGGTCACTACATCAACTAATAATAATAGCCTGTGTACACTTAATATTTCAAAAGACAGTGGTTATACTTAACACTTACTAAACATTTTCAGTGAATCAGACAACTATTGGTTACAATTAAACAATAACACTACTAAAAGTGATAATATTGTTGTTAGGTAATATTGTTGTTATTGTTGTTATGGCCTACTTAAAACAAAGACGTGTGTCAAATAGGATTAAAGTCAACGAAAATCACTTTTTCAAACAGAGGTCTTGTACTAAAGTGCATCCTGGTTTATGGGCTGAGCTGTGACTGGGAGCATGCTGTGTCATGAAGGATAAAGATAAACCTAAGTATCTCTGGCTTTACTTTTATTCACAAAATTATCCTGAAAAATTAGTGAATGCTGGTTCAAGAGTCCCATTCTCTGATGAAATGAATAGAGTTTCCTTATGAATCACATAGAAATGGAAGCTAACAGTCTCTGAAGGCTCACATTGACTTGAAGAAACAAATTTCTATTAGGAATACTTTTAAATATTATATTAAACTAGATATTAAACCTAATGTCCTCCACCACACTAGAATTCTTGAACTCTATGGTTCAGATTCCCAAAGTACAAGTGACAAATTGGAGAGAATGATGAGTTATAAAAGACAGAATAATTTGTTAATTATATATTACACAGTCTTCCTTAAATATAGCCTAACAACTGTGCTGATCACAGTTTGTATGTCTCAGCCATGAATCCGTCTATCATCTGTATCCAAAAAAAATCTAATACATTTTTTATTTCATTCAAATGAACAACAGCATTTAATTCACATTTCATTTAATTCATACAGCTAAAGGAAATGTGAATCTTGTTTTGCGTAGCGCTTTTTGAGAATTTTGAAAAGAACAACAGAGTAAAGTAAATCTATTTCTAATGATTGTGTCGTGGTTAATTACAGACACCTGGGAAATGGGAAATGCATTTAGGCGTTGTACAAAGATGCCTAAGAATTTCAGTGAGAAAATTGATTGCTACGAAGAAGCAGATTCATAGAAAAGTATTGGAGCTTAGTTGTCCACTGGACGACTTTTGAGCTCTCCTAAGATTCCAAACTGGTTTTCTTTTTTTTAAAAAAAAAGGTTCAAAATACATATTTTGAGAAAGCATGCATTTAAATGTATGCAATTGAAAACAAGAAGTAATTAATGGAGTGAGTGCAAATGGAGTGGATGGAGTGACTGAAAATAAAGAAAAGTGGCAGCAAGCAAAAATCTGTGGATTTCTCCGCACCATATTTGTGTTTGTATGATCAGATATTCAAAGTATAGAGTAGGACATTTGCTTCTGCTTGCTTAATCCTTACTGTAGAGTTCACTTCCATCACAGCTACTATGAACTGATGGCCTTTCATCCTGAATTTAACTGAGTTTAGCTGAAGATAATGATAGCTGCCTATAGGGAGAGTCAGTAATACATTTAAAGATGGTGTGACATGCTTTCCATATAAAGTGTTTGTGCTTTCTGATGTATTTCCATCTTAATGCTGTTTAATATTATTCTAGAGATACCTGCTGGTTTAGCTTTTTGGCATTGCCCTAGAAATTGTGATGAACAACAGTATTTGATTCTTGCATTTTTTAAAAATCTAGGACTAAAGCTGCCAAGGGAGTTTATTAATAAAAAGTAGAATAAAACCAAGAGAATGGCATGATATGCAATATTATACATTAGCTTCCAAATAGGGTATAGCTTTCTATTTTCTGCAGGAATATGTAAGAGGAAAGACAAAGCCAGGGGTGATCCTTTCTCAAAGGCTCTTCCAGAACCAGGGCATTGCAAATAAAATGCTAGGATTTCTACTCAAGATCTTTACATCTGAGTATAAGGGGCTGATGTGTTGAACATTCGCTGCTGAGCATAATCGATGAGGACGGATATTTTAAATAGCCCACCCAAACTATTTACAAAATAACTCTTGCCACTTGGACTGAATCCAGAACAACATGCCAGCCATCTAAATCAGAACATATTGCAATTTTAGATGCTGAACAGGAAGTCAGAACCCAATTTCTGAGCCTTTTCCAGTTTTTAACAGTTAAAAGTGCTGAGCTGGAAATGAGGAGAAATCTTGAACTGAATTTAAGTCCCAAAACCTGCATTTGATGGACTAGAGGCAGAAGAGAAAGAGATCAAAGGTTTTACTATCCAGAAAAAAAAAAGACACAGCAGGAGGGGAGGTGGGGGGATTGACATCAATTTCAACATACTCTTAGCTGTAAATTAGGAAATGAATAGAATCGGACACATACATTAAGCTCACATCCTAATCTAAATCTGAGTAGATTAAGATGATGTAAATATGCAGATGCTTTAGCTGATGTTTTGACTATAGGAAAAGAATGCTCTTCTCTGGCAACTGAAGAGGAATCAGTTGTGTATCAACCACAACAGCTACCCAGTGAAGCAGCAAAAATGCCTATTCAAGTCAAGCTGTTTAAGGTCTTTCAGAGTCAAACATTATAGATCTAATGAGATTGGAAGCAAATTGTTTGGAGGGTCTCTTTTACCCATATTAATGGGGTCCTTCTCACTTGTTTGTTTTTAAGGGTTAGGGGACAAGGATGAGAGAGAAGTTCTTTTTTGAAAAGCCTTGCTGTTAGTCCCATCCTTCTGTAGGTCTTCAGAAGATCCATTTCTTTTCTTTACCTTGTCTTGAACTCTGTTTGATTAATGTGTTCTGCATTATTTTAGCATTTTCTTGAGATGAGATTTGTTTATTACTATTTCTTGCGGTTATTTTTTATTATTCTTTTATCAGATTTTACTCCATCTTGCGGTCATTTTATTTATAATATGGCCTAAAATAGTTGAAATAAATTAAAATAAAATATACACCAGTTTAAACCCTACTGAATTCTGTGGGATTTTTTTCCCCTGACAAAGCAGAAATGTATGATTACGTATACTAAGATCCTGGGTATTTATTGCTAACTGAAAATATGTCTTAACAAAGAACTGTCTGGCCAATATTCATTCATACATAATTGTTTTCTCCTCTTTTTTATTTTCAGAGAAAATAAGAGAAAATTTTATTTTCTCCTCTTTTTTATTTTCTAATATTTCATCTTACTCCATTGAGGAAGAAAAACTGATTTATGGTGAAATATAGCAACCCACTATTAAGTCCTAAATCTATAAAAAGAGAAGTTAAACATGAATGTTAAAATTATTTTATCATATTCTGTCCATTGCAATAATTATGTCATATAAATTATAGGACTGTGCAGAGATCTGGAATTGAAGGGCAAATATGATTTAGAGAATAACTTGGTACACATATAACCTCTGTAGAGCACTTTAAGGAAGTTTTGTTTTTTCCTGGCCTTGCGCAGCTGCCCCTACAGTTGTCTCACAATCCAGACACACTGATTGCTCTCTATTACGGTCACTTGAGCAGAAGTCTGCAGATCCACAAGTAGAGAATAATGTCTGTGTCAAATGAAATAAAATTATATCATTAAGTTGACTAAGGCATGGTCAACTAACAGAAGTGCTGCTTTATTCTACTGAAACTGAATTGTATTAGTCTGTATATAAAATAAGAAGCAATTGCTTGGGTTCTTTGCCAAATGGGGAGATATAAAATAGGCCTTTGCAAACCTATAGAAGGCAGATTCAATAGAGGACATTGAAATGCACTAATGTTAGTGGTCTTCAGTATTTGGGAACAGATACTTCATTCAAATGTCTTGCTGGCCCAAGGAAGGGAGCTTGACTAATCAAAACACATTCCTGGGCAGGAGAGGCTGATCCAATTGCTGAGCTGGTTGGTTGAATGCTGCATCGTAGCCTATGATCAGAGAAAGTTTGCCCTTCAGATCAGATTCTCTACACCGTTTCACTGTCTCTGCACAGCACACCATTAATATATTTATTCAAAATGTTAGATGACTCCCTAAATATTGTTAACACAATTTAACTCAGGATCAGAAGGCAAATTTCCATGGTGCCCCCTTGTATTCTTAGAGGAAAGGCAACATAAAATGCAATAGGATATAAATCAAAATCAGCCAGCAAGTTTAGTAATGTGATGAAGGGAATAAAGCAGTTTTTTATTTTCATTTTCCTTTCTTGTCTTGGAAAGGGATGCACATAGAAAGCAGACAGAACTCACAGAGTCTTGTTGGCAGCTACTGTTTTCCTACTAGCTAAGGGAAAAATATTGTTTGCAGATTATAATTTCTAAAACTAAGAAGGAAAAGGGGAACAAAATGTTTCTGACATTTCTTTTTTCCATATTATCCCAATCATTAATCAAAACATGCTAAGTTCTGTCCTTCCCATTAATTTGGAAATTCCCCTTTCCTTTCCCCTTCCCAAACATTACTTGAAACAATCCAGACAGACGAACTGGAAAAGAGCCCTGCATAATCCTAGCATGAGAAGTAGGGAAGAAAGGTTGCAGTCTGCCTCTGCTTCAGAAAGAGAATATTGCTAATAAAATAGCACAAACCTGCCCAACATGATGCCTTTGAGATGTTCTGGATCACAACTCCAACTTTTGCAGGTAATTATGGTCATTTTTGCTGTTAAGTGGTATACTAGAAGACAACTAAATAAATGTAAGATTAATCCCCATAATTAGATCTCTACATCCTTTCTTCCCTGAGAATCTGATGTTATTGCTTTGCCATCTTTTTTCTCTATCTGAGACCTTCAAGGAATATGCAAAGGGTTATTTAATTTAAGGCTTCTTCCTAAGAAATTAAATTTATATGCTTGCCATAATTAAATATGTGCATATACTTTGGTGACCTGTCTGTATTTAATGCAATGCAGATTGCCAGGTTAGCTGCACATTATTTTCTTTTTGTATTTTGAAAATATGTCTAAGATGTCTTTTCAACCAATTCTCTTAGTTTTATACAATTAGGACTATTTTTCTTCCTTCTCAATCATCAAACATTGCATTTCTTCCAAGGTAATCACCAGATTTAATATCTAGAATGTAGAGTAAGTTCTATAAATGAAATCATAGACACATGAATTCCTAACAAAACATTGACTTGAAAAACTTTAGGGACATCAATATATGGTATCCTGAGACAAACCTCTTCCTCATTCATACATAATGGAAATCATTATCAATTCATCAAAATGTGATGAATTGTTTGCTGGTAGATTCTATATTCCTATCATGTTCTGGATTAATTGGGTATCTGAGATAAACCCTCTGAATTAACTGGAATGAAACAGCTTTTTGGGTTGAATCTGGATTAACAAAATAAAGCAAGTCAAATTGCCATTATTCTTAGTAAGAGTGCATATGATGATAAGTGAAATTCAGTGAAGTGAAAGGAAGGAAGGAAGGAAGGAAGGAAGGAAGGAAGGAAGGAAGGAAGGAAGGAAGGAAGGAAGGAAGGATCTCTGAACTCCACTAAAATACCACGCCCAATCCACCAGTATTTTGTTTCAGATAAGAATAAAAATCTAGTATTGATTGCAACACTGGATATCGTCAGGGAGGCAATTAGACAAAGCAGAGGCTTTGTTTAGTTAACTGATTTTTTTAACAGCTCAAGAGGGCACTCAGGGAGACACCAGTACTAAATAAATTTTAAGGTTACAGATTGATTGAGTTTTCCTGGTGCTCTTCCTCAAACACTGTTAAGGGACGGTATTCTTATAGGTACATTGCACATTGTGGTTCAGCTGTGAATTTGGGCTGAGGGACAAATATATTTTAGGAAAAGATAAAGCACTTTTGAGTGTGTTTCAAATTCACTGACCTGCCTGCAACACAGTTTGCCTGCAAGATAAGGTAGACTAATGATGAGAACAAGAACAGTTCTCGGTTATGTTGAGTGGCCATTCTTTTAATCCCCCCACCCACACATTCACTAACACATATACACACTGTTCCTGGACTTTTCACATGTACTGCTGAAAGGAGCAAAGGAGACCCGAACTCTTTGCAGTCAGGACCTGGGTTATTTCCTCTATGTTAATAGCACTGGAGAACTAGCAATTTGACATCCACTATTCCTTCTCCCATCTTATTTACCTCCATTGCCACCTTGTGAAAATGCAACTGCTAATAGACAGCTCAATCCTGCAAGTTAACCATCACTCTGATACCAACTTCAAGAAGACTGTGTGGGCAAGATGGTTTTTAACAACGGCAGTAATGGAAAAAGGAGCAAAGAGAATCAGAAATCCCTGTGTTGAGAATTTATACCGCTAGGGTTGGATTTCGGAGACCACCAGCCAAGCAATTTCCATAAGAGAAGAGACCATCCTGGGCAAGAGGCCACCCATCAAGAAGGGAGGGGCATACATAGACCCAGGCATAATACTTTCTCCTTGCTATTCTCCTGTCGTTACTTCAAGTGTCTTGTTTTCTACAACAAAATGGAGCTCATTCCATGTAGATGTGAAAGTAGCAAGGATTATCAGTTAAGCAGCAGATGCGCTCTCTTCATAGTCATAACCGGTGCACCTCAATCATTTTGGGATTCTTCAGGGTTTTCAAGGGGAGGCATGTTAATGGCTTCCTCCTTTTTTCTATTTTCTTATGTCAGTCCTGAAATTCAGCTAACATGGGACTTATCAGGGAGCTATCTGAGGAAAGAGGAAAAGAATAAAACAATAATTGCACTTTTGTCTCACTGAAATCAATAGGACTTAAATCAGTACTGACTATTTATCCCACTTTGAACTAATCTGGATCCAACCTTCTGTGTTTCATGAGGGTGAATTGTTATATCCTTGGTTCCCAAGCCACATTCTTCTTTCTCATTGTGCTCTCATTAGACTGAAGCTTACCTTAGAGCTGCTCCAATATTCACTCAGATCACTACGATAATCTCAATCTGTACAGCTCAAACAACTATCCTACATCTACATATTATCAGAAGATAACACCTGTAAGCTTCAAGCTTTGTCTGATCACGATTGTCAAGCAGCTAGGACAAACATGAATCAAATTTTCAAATCATATAAAGAAAATTCTACAGTATTTCAGCTATCAAGATTGGTAATAAACAGTTGCTCCATCAAAAAAAAGGGGGGGAACCATTTGAGAATCATGGCAATGGCTGATAGCAGCTCCTTATTTAAAGTACCCTAGTATTTTCTCAATATTTTCTCTGCATAGTCAAGGCTATGGTTTTTCCAGTAGCAATGTATGGCTGTGACAGTTGGACCATAAGGAAGGCTGAGCATCAAAGAATTGATGCCTTTGAATTGTGGTGCTGGAGAAGACTCTTGAGGGT
>JANHZU010003588.1:40103-56641 GCA_032468055.1 Acrochordus granulatus
TTTGAGAAAAAGCCACCATTACTTACCGCTAAGAACCCTACCTCAGTCACATTAACAGCAGATATTTCCTCTATAACCACATGCATCCCTCTTCCTGGGCCCTCACCCCCTTCTGGGCCCCCGCTTCTGGTGATTCTGGAGAAAGATGTACAAAGTCTCTTTCAAAAACAAAAAATCAGAAAAGCACCCTGCCATGATGACATAACCCCTTCCTGCCTGAAAACCTGTGCTGCATAATTGGTCCCTATCTTCACACAGCTTTTCAATAGACCTTTGTAGCTGTGCTATGTCCATTCTTGCTTTAAACATTCTACCATCATCCTGGTTCCAAAGAAAGCCTCCATCAGCTGGCTAAATGACTACAGACCTGTCAATTTAACATCTGTAATCACGAAGACTTGACTGGGGGCTGGCCCATCTGAAAGTCATCATAGATCCGCTTTTGGACCTTCTGCAGTTTGCCTATTGGGCAAACAGGTCATCATATGATGCTATCAATATAACACTGTGGTATATCCTGCAACATTTTCACTAGCCAAGGACCTATGCAAGGGTCCTTTTTGTGGATTTCATCTCAGTGTTTTAACACCATCATCCCAGCCATTTTTCACTACAAACTGACCCAGCTTGCTGTGCCTTCCCATAACTAAGTGGATTATTAGACAGACAGGAAACAACAGGCGAGGCTAGGGAAAATTACATCCAGTACTTTGACAATCAGTACTGGCATATCTCAGGGCTGTGTGCTGTCTCCACTATTTTCTCTCTACACCAATGACTGCATCTCTGGGGACCCCTTTGTTAAAATTCTAAAGTTTTGGATGACACAACAGTCATTAGACTCATTTGAGGTGGTGAGGAGTCTGCATATACATGGGAGGTTGATCAGCTGGCCCTGTGGTCCAGTCAACACAACTTAGAGTAGAATATGCTAAAATTATGGAGATAACAGTGGATTTTAGGAGGAGTCCTATTTCATCCGCTCTTACCAAACTCGGCAACACAGTATCAGCAGTACAGCCCTTCAAGTTTCTGAGCTCTATAATCTCCCAAGACTTGAAATGGACTCCTAACTTTAGCCCCATTATTAAGAAGGTACAACAGAAGATATACCTCCTCCATCAGTTTAAGAAGTTCAACTTGCCTTAACAGCTGCTAATACAGTTCCACAGTCCTTTGTACATATTTAACTGTCTGGTTTGGTGCAGCAACCATGCAGAACAGGTACATACTCCAACAAACAGGACTGCAGAAAGAACAATTGAGGCTAGCCAGACCTCCATGGAGGACTTGTATATTGGGAGGGTCAGGAAAAGGGCTGAGAAGATATCTATCTGCAGAACACCCTCTACCCTAGACATAATTTGTTTGAACCTCTTCTCTGTGGATCATGCTAGAGGGTATTGAATACCAAACCAACCAGACACGGACAGTTTTTTCTCTGTGCCATCATTCAGCTGAATATTTGACTCATGCTATATGACGTGACACAAGATGCAAAGAATTCTAAGTACAGATGTTAGAAACAACCCAGCTAAAGATGGTGAAAAAATCATAGATCATAAAACAATAAAGCCTAGTTTATTGTTGAATACATGTTTTGTTTATGTTATTGTTTTACATATTGCTGTCTTGCAAGTATATGGAGAGCTGCTGTACTGGAACCAAATTTCTTGCCTGTCTAATCGCGCTTGGCCATAAAGTCTTTGACTCTGAAAAACTGTGTAGAGAGTGGGGTAACGGTGACACGTTATCAAATCGGATTTAGACTTGGTGAGGAATGCAGGAGCAGGCAAAAAGCTCTTACATCTTTATTATTAGGCGATTCTGCGAGTCTGTCAGAAAGAGGCGAGAGGAGTTATGGTTACTATTAACCATCCTCGTGGTTGCCAGGGTACCGCTATTTAGGTCACACACAAGACAGAAACGAGTCACATCATGCCTCCATGACGCATTTATAGACTCTCGTGCTGTTTTTTGCAGTCCTCTAGACGTAAGCCCCAGGCCCCTCGCAGAATCCTCCCATCTCCCTTTTCGCGACCCAGAGCTGCGCCACTACAGTAGCAAAAAGCCGCTCATAATCTAAGATGGCGGCTAGACTAAGCAAGGCTGTTCACGTGACCTAGGGAGACTGTTGCCAGGAGCAGACTTCTTTTGACAGAAATCTCGCGAGATCTTGTAGGAACCGGTTGAACCACCAGAGTTTTTATGAAACGAAAACAGAAGGGAGGGGTGGCCAAAGGAGGGGGAATCTCGCGTGAATAGCGCCATAAACTTTGTGTAGGGAAACCTCGCGGTACCATCCAACGCCTCCTGAATCGGAAGGAGTCCAGAACTTGCTTAGTTCTCGCGGTAGCCTTGGGATTTCTTCACCCTCCCCCCACCTCTTAATGCGGAGCGGAGAGTTCTCCCCGCGATACCTTTTGCAGCAAGCAGAGGTGGGGGGAGGGGATCGAAAGGAGGAAGAAGGGGCGTGGCTTGCGCGCTGAAGTCAGCACGGCGGCTGCGAGGGGGCGGAGAAATATATAAAGGCCCGGGCCGAACGGGGGGTGTTTCAGTTAGAGAAGCGATTCTAAGACGGAGGAGGGAGAACTGTAGTAGGCGAGGCCTGTGTTACTTCTAGTGAACCCGAGTTTCTCTACGTGGAGCGGGACCTCCCGGAACGATCTCTCGTTATGAGTCATGTGGCAGTGGAAAATGCCCTCGGTCTAGATCAGCAGGTGAGGGGACTCATAGGAAGGACAAACGGGTTGGCCTGGGATATCGAGGGCTTCTCTCCCCTCCCCCATTGATGGCCGATCTGGCTTCGGGGCTCCCGCGCGGTCTTCAACGCGTTCCTTGCCCTCATGATACCGCACAATCTTCCCGCGCTCCATCCGCCCGGCACGGTTTTTGTGCCGGCCTTCTGGTGGCGCATTTGACTGTGACGCAGTTCCTTTTTCGGAGGCTGCAGTTTTGGCGGCTGGGGCTCGAAATTGTTGTCGGCCGAAAGAGGGAACGGGGAGAGTCGAAGAGCGAGGAAGACGCGAGGCGAGGCGTGAAGGGTAGGGTGAAGCGCCCCTGGGCCGTGTGAGACAGGCCGGGCCTGTTCCAGGGCTTTGTGCGGCTCTAGCGAGTGTTACATCTGCCGGGCCCCCTGCCGGCATCGGCCTAGAACTGCAGCGGGCGGGGGACCACGGCGGCCATAGAGCGATGACGAAATGGGAGGATGGGGAGGCGCGTGCGCGGTGTCCCGGCCGGGGGAGCAGGAGCCACATTAAGTACTGCTGCCGCTCTTCCTTTCCAGGTCGGGTGCGCGCGCGCCGACACGCGCGCGCGCCCCCGCGCTGCGCCCGAGGACGCGGGGGAGCGCCAGGCGGACCCCTTCGCGCGAGCAGACGCTCCCCCAGTGAAGCAGAGAAGCGGCGAGGTCAGCCCAGCCACCCTGGCAGCCCTCGAGGGTGACTCACGCGGTCTCAGTAGTCCCTGCGGCGGGGGCAGGCAAGCGCAGGAGCCCCAGGTCCCTTTGCCCTCCGCGACATCCCAGGGGCTGCCCAGCGTCAGGGGGAGGCGGCGGCGGCTACCGCGACCAAGCGCGTGGAGCGAGGACGGGAAGGCGAGCCTCGGCTCCGGCTCCGGCTCCGGCTCCGGCTCGGCAGGCTGGCGGAACACGCGGCTGCGCCCGAGCCTCCCGTCGCCCGGAGCGAGCGAGAGGAAGGAGCGCGCGAACCCGCCCCCGTCGCGGGGGAGGGGGAGCCCCGAAGAGGCCACGTGCGGCGGCACCTGCGGCCGCCTCCAGCCCGCCCCCGCCGCAAACTTGCGCGCCGGAGGAAAGGCCGGGGCGGCGACCCCTCGCTCTCGCCTGGCGCGCCTCTCCGAGCGCCGCCGCTTCCCCGTCGGCGCTCAAAGGCGCCCGCTTCCTGCGGAGGGAGCGTTCCGGCCGCCTTTCCGCCGCTCTCTGCTGTCCAAGTTGCTTCCCCGCGCGAGCTGAGCGTGAAAACCGCACAGGCACGGGATGGTCCCCGGAGCCCTATCAAGTCCGGCTCTTGGCAGAAGTCCAGTTATACATGAGGTATGAATCCAGGCTCTGGTCTTTGCATCACAAAGGGGCTTACCTGCCAGCCGTCCTGATCAGCACGCTAGAATTCCTCCCATCCCTCGTCTGAAAAATGCACCTGCTCCGTTCTGCTGTCCCAAAAAACTGTTCCAGCAAAGACCAGTCAATAAATTACTCATCCTCTACTACTACACACACATTGCCATTCTCACAAACAGCACTTTGCAACTTCCAGCCAAAACATTCTCAAATCTATATAAGATAGCCATTCCTCTCAAGAAACTGTCACCGATGGTACCTAAGTTTCACACTCCTTCATAGTTCTCAGCACTCATTAGACACTTCTTTCTGAAGAAATATGTTGTTCATTGTCTATACTAGCCGCGGTTCATGTCTTCTTAGTAAAGGGCATGCATTCTTCTCCTGTTTAAACCTTGTTCAAACAGGTTCTAACATTGGTTCATCAATTCAATCTGAAAACATATTAATACTTTTTTCAGCAGGTTTCCAAGGATTCCTTTACCTTTCTAGTGACAATTTTCTTAGCCTCAGGGCTTTCAACTACCTGAAGGAGTAATAGCTGCTTTATCATTCTCTCTATACTCTGAGATCATCAGCTAAAGACTCAGGTCTTTGTTCATCCCTTGTCAGAAATGAACAGAGGGGTTTATGTCACCCTATTTATAGAACAGAAGTGGTGTGGTGGCTGAGTAGTTAAGATGCTGGGCTTGTTGGCCGGAAAGTCGACAGTCTGAGTTTGAGCCCAAGGCACCACATAAACAGGGTAAGCTCCCATTATTCACCCCAGTCCTGCCAGCTAACAGTTTGAAAGCATGCAAAATGCAAGTAGATAAAATATGTACCTCCTAAATTCATGAGAAGTAATAGCACTTTGGCATATAATCATGCCATCCACATGACCATGGAAGTGACTTCAGACATGCTGCCCTTTTGCTATGAAATGGACGTGAGCACAGCCTCCTAGAGTTGGACACAACTTCTATAAATTTTATTTATAGAATTCTCCTGCCACAAGATTATTTTTACTTACCCAGCTTTTTAAAATATTGAGATGGGATAGTCTGAGGGAATACTTCCCATATTTACCTCTCCTGGCATAGGGTCTGGTTATCTGAGGGACAGACTGTCTCCAATTGTTTCTGCCCACCAGATATATTCAGGCAGAGTGGGTGCTCTCGAGGTCCCTTCAATTAAATGTTGCCATCCTGTGGGACCAAAGTAACTTGCCTGCTCTGTCGTGCACCCCATTCTCTGGAACAGAACCCCCCCAGAAATACAGATAGAAATCCACTCTCCTGGGGTTCTAAAAGGCCCTTAAGACTTAGCTCTCTTCCCAGGCCTGGGGTTAACAACCTTTTCCAGTCAGATCACAACCTTTTAATTTTCCCAAACATTTAAGTATAATTTCAATGCTTTGAAATTTTAGTATTGGCTTTATTGTTACTTATTTTTTGTAATTTCTTACATAATAATAACAAAGTGGTTATGCAAAGAACAAAATAAAAACAATTAAAATGCAACAGTAAAATTGTTGTTAAACCTACAGACAATTGCCACCACAGAGAAGGCCATGCTATTTTACTTAGTACAGTATTTATTTATTTAAACATCACCAACCACAGGAAAATCACCACCAACCACCATATAGATTGTTTGAGACAGAATTCAGCCATATGGTGCTCCTAGGTACATTCATATAATTTCTCCAAAACAGTTATTGACCTTTCAACTAACAGTGAGGAATTAGAGTTTTTGTCTCTCTTGGCTTCCATCTAATGGTTATCTAAATTTGTGCAGCCATGATGGAGCCCCAGAATAAATATTGCTGAAGAACTGAGATTTAACAAATCGCGTTCCTGATTCTTATGCAAAATCACATCATACAGGCAGATCTAATCATCCAATAGGGTAGGAGAGAAAAAAAAACATTGCTATATGTTGAAATGTTGAATCTGTATCAGATTATACTCTACAATGGACATGGGAGCAAGAGAGCTATATTAGTCTATGATGGTAATATAACATATTTTCCAACTAACAAATGTTATTAAAAGGCACAAGCTTTCATTAGACTCCTGATTTTTAGTATAAGATACAGAAGCATTATACCAACTTGTAATATTTTGAGATCACCACAGGGACTTTCTTTATTTTCCAGCATGGATAGAAGTATATTTTGTAATTACAGCTTTCTGTTTTGTGACACATCAGCTTTTAAAGGACATCCTAAAGAAGATGTGATTGGTGCTGACTCTTTTGGCATCCAATCCAGGCCTTTTGGCTGGCAGATTAATAATGAGAATAATAATCAATTTCCCACATTTAAGGGGGTGAAGTCTTTTGACAGAGGATGGCTGGATGCTGACCACTAAATGGTCAATTATGCTGCTAGATGGGTTAAAGAAGGGTGATCTGTGCTGGTTACAGACTGATGGCTGCCAGTTTAACTCTATGACAGTTGCAAAGGAGGCTGATCTTGTTTCTGTTTTTTGTCTTTTTATTTCTCTTCCATGTTTTTCTTCGTTCTTTTCTTTTGCCAGAGCAGTTTGGCTGGAAGGGTTTTATGTGGATCTTTAAATTTCAGTTTGCTGTGTAAGCTATCAGCACAAGAAGACTTAAATCAGGAACAGGATATTGCAATTTCCAGTAATTAATAATGTGCTGGTTAAACAAAATGATGGAGAAAATCTGAATTGTACGTAATGGGTTGCCAGTAATTTCTTTAGCTATTTCATACTAAGTATTTTTGTAAATGTATCATCATTCTTTTAGAATGTGAATATGTACAGTTCTGTATTTGAGTCTACCTTTCTTAAAGGTCCATTTCCCACATTCTCTTAAGATATTTCTTAACATTTTTAAGTTCTGATGTCTCAAGAGGATGAATTAGGTGCCAGGTATCCATTGTCAGTTTGCTAAGGCACTATGTACTATCATATACTTATATCATGACCTTGATTAAGAATTCCAATCAACTACCCAATGAATATTTAGTGTTCGAGGCTCAGTAAGTTATAACCATGTCACCATAAGGATGATGGCAAAGAAAACACAATGAGTAGTCATTAATACTCAGTCATTGACCTCTCTTTTGAAGGTTATATTGTCATGTAACTATGTTTACCTGGAAGTGAGTCCTATTGAATTAAGAATAATATTTATTAATTGTTCTTTTAAAAACATGCTAAAGTTCTATTCAAATCGCCATATATATTTTCAGATAAGCTAAGAATTTTAGATGCCAAAATAACCCAAAAATTGGGTTCAACTTATTCGCAGATGAGTTTATCTGTGAGTATACAGTATATGGCTAATGAATCAGACTTCAAGCTATCAAACACTGTGTATTAGCCTTTTAAGGTAGACCAGACTAGGAAACCAAAGATATGAATACCAGTACTGTCAGGTCCTGATCTAATACAGTGAAGTCCAATTTGAATTAAGTCCTTTATTTGTCTTAATGGACAGAATCTTGTCAAAGTCAAGTTATAACCTTCTAATCTACTTGATATATCCTGAGAGATTTTGGAGTATGATTACCCTGAACCTCTTTCCTCTTCTCCTTTCCAGATCAGGACTGCACAGTCTTTTAGTAATCTCTCTGGGAAAACTTTTTTTGCCAAAACTCTCTCCTGCTGCTTCTCCAGGTGCATATTCCATCATATCTACTATTTTTATGTTAAGACTAGAGTAGCAAAATCTTTCAAATCTGAATGTATCTCCCCTTCCCTCTGCCTTCAAGAGAACTGGGGAGGATCACGTTTAAGATACTTTCTCAAATTACATTTTTGCCTTGGACTCAACTTTCTTTTGTTTATTATTGTATTAATTGCAGCTCTTCCTCCTGTTCCTTAAGGTTACTCTTACATCCCATTGCATCATGCCAGACCACTGGTTCTACAATTACTCTCATGAAATATATTTCCAATAAAAGTTGCTTTCCATTGTTTCCTGAAAAAGGAAGTCCATGCATGCTTATAAATGTAATATTTTCCTATGTTCCTGATTTTGAACTGCTAAATGTTCTTTAAGTGTCAAGTTGTCACTCAACAAATTAGATTATTTTCTTTCTCCAGTCACCTTGAGAATATTAAGCATTGTGACAGTTTTAAAATTTTCTGTAGGCCATTTAAAATTCTATTGTATGTATTTTGGAACATCCCAAAAAATTCCCCACTCAAATTCACACCACTATTGTTTTGGGGAAGAACTTTTTCCTAGTCATGCTCTTTTAAAAACTTTCCACAAGAGATTTTGTGCATGTCTGCTTTGTCACTAAACTTGGTCTACAAGATTGTAAGATATTACAGGAAGAAAAAATGAAAAGAAAATAATTTAAGACTTATGTGAATGTAACGTGCATGATCAACCTGGCTTGGCCTTTTTAAATGAACAGGGAGAATTTGATAAAAGCACATGATGGCAAGTTGGTAAAATGAGGTTTTCCATCTCTTCAGCAGCCTCTGATTAACAAATTGGAATCTCCAAGAAATTTAAGAATTTAAAGTAGTTGCAGCAGAGAACATTTGCTCTGGGAAATTTATATTTCTTAGAAATAGGAAAAATATATGATCTGTGCTGTTTTTTTCCCCTTTTTAAATTTCAGGTTGCTATTTTGTGCCATACCTCATATTCTTTATGGCTTTGTAACACTCTTGGAATTGTTTAATGTCAGCCTTCCATCAAATATCAGGCTATGTTCAGGAAGATTTTTTTAATTTAAAAACATTCTGTGCTCTCTTGTAATATTTGTAACCTTTCTTCCAAGAGAGGAGGTGTGGGACCTCTAGGCTCCCACCACTGCAGGTCTCAGCAATTAACTAAAAAAGCATATGATGAAAAGTGAAAAGCATCAAGCTACAAAAAAACAAACATTTAGATAGGGATAAAAAAGAACAAGAGTGTTTATCTATAAGGCAAAAGCATTCCAAATATATGGCACCATGCATAACCAATAAAATAAAGTAAAATAAAAGTATTGACTTAGAGATTCTAAATATTGTTATACGGGTACACATCGATAAGCAAAAATAAATAAATAAATACAATAAGAGAAAGGAAACCCAATAAAAGTAATCTATTAGTGGAGAATTAAGAAGAATAAGGAATGGAAAAATATAATGTTAGTAGAAAAAATTCAAATGGAAGACCTTATCATTGAGAAATGGGGAGGCTAGAAATAAAAATAAGAAGTAAAATAATATAAATAAAATAATAAATAGAAATAAAAATAAGCAATCAGCTCTGGCAAGAATAAAAGAGAAAACCAAATACAATAAGAGTTTTATTTCTAAGAAAGGAAGAAATATACAGTATGTTTAAATAATGGCAGCAGAGCAGCATAACGTTTAGCCCAAATATTTTAACCCAGATGTAGTAAGCCAGACATAATGATCTGGCTAAGCTATAAAGAGGGGTTTATATATCATGCTAAGGCAGAAACAAACATCTCACTGTGACTTAGTGGAATATTTGAAATAAGTTGGATCAGACAAGATTAAATCCATAGAGTGCTTTTTTCTAGATTCTGCCCTTCATTCTGATTTAAGATTCAACTACTCAGATCATTATTAAAACATTTTCCCAGTCATACTGAAAAATATTATGTCAGCTATCTCTCATGTGTCAGAAATCCTAAAGTCACCTAATCCAGGGCAAAACTCTGCTGTTTAGCAACATGGGTCACTTGTGAGAAGATCACTATTACAGGACTGCAATGAGTATCTGCAGCAGTAACTTTGCTTACAGTTGAAAATCATTGCATGTTTTATTATGTATCAGGTTTTAATTATTATACTTGATTTCTGGTCAATTACTATAATAAAATCTTAATCTGATTCATATGAATTTAGCTAACATGAAGCTGAAATTGATAATGTATTGCCTTTCAAGAAAAGTCAAACACAGTCTTTGGGTTATAAATCTTATATAAGTCTCTCAACTGGGTGAATTAACATTTTTTTGGTTAATAAAAACTAGAATTTTAATTTTTGTTGTTTTTTAAATGAAACCCTTTTTATCTAAAAATGTATGATTTTCATTTCAAATACACTAAATATACAATAACAGCTCTATAGAAAGGAAGGGAAAGAAGGCAGAATGTGTGATTTCTTGAATTCTTTCTACCACTTAATAACTCAGGTCTGAGTCATGTAACTAGAATGGGACCTAGAACAGAGCAACTTCAAAATCTCAAGCTGCTACCCAGCTGCCTCAGTGCATTGGGGCAATTTCCCAGTTCCTAACTGGACCCAGCCCATTTTTGGAACTGGATCTTTATTTTATTAAGTTCTCCCACACCAGGAGAATCCTACTTTGTTCTGTTTTGGAGGAATTATTTTGGTGACAGATAGGCTGACAAAATCCTGAGAATTTTACATAATGTCTTTCTAACAATGAAAACACATTTATTTATCATATTTATACCATCACAATTGCAAGACTGAATTAATTATGCTATCATATTATCTATTAAGCAGACACTCTTTCTGTTTTTCATCTCTTGAAAATAGCTTTGTCCAGTTCAACTGCCAATTCCTGAAAGTTGAACCTTCTGCTTCTTTTACTTTGACTAAAATCATATGTACCTTGATTTATTGTTATTCTTTGTTCATGAGGTAGGTAGTGAAGCTGAGTCAAGACAGAAAGGTGAGCTAAAACAGAAACAGCAAAAGTAGTCAAAGGCAGAAAAAAAGTTGAATTGATATTCCTCTCCCATTACATTCTATCATAGTTTGTTTTGCCATAGATCATGAGTGTTTTTTATTTTAAAAAGTATAATCTTAAAAATATGCTGCTGACCTGCAATCTAGCATCTTTCAACACTATTCAAGGCTGGCTGAGGCTGCTAGAAGATACATTCCTCAAATGCTGCTGAGCTACATGTTCCCTGCTCTCTTAAATATTACTATGCTGAATTGCACAATAGCGATGTTTAATGATCAGAGTTGTATCATTGTTTAAGACATGTAAATAACTTGCATGGCAACTTTGATTCTTGGTGATTAAAAATGTTATTTGAATTACTTAAACATTTTCATATTAATGAATACAATATTTTAGGAGAAGAACAACTATAAATATTGAATGAGAAAAAAGACAATCCAAAGAATGCTTAGGAAAACCACCTGAAAGTTGAATTTTAGAGACATTAAATTTTAAAATATAATGATATATGTGAGACAGAGGAAAGAAAAACTGGCAAGAGAAATGGTCCTAAGATTTCAATCTTTGATTGTTAAACAAGTTTTATTTCTTTGTTCCATGTAGGATATTGTAATACAAATAAAAGAAGTTAGCAAATACTGTGGAAGTCAATATCATAATTGTTTCTTATTTGGGGGATAAATAAATAACTACACCAAATGATAAATACACTGTTCTTATGCCAATGTTATTTTCTATCTTTCATCAACTCTTTTTCTGATAGTATAGTATCCTAGGTGGGATGGAAGAGGTTATATTTTTCTTCCATTTACTTAAAAGACCAGTTGTTTTTAAGCATTTAAACTTTATATTTTATGACAATAATATTGTATGAAAGTAAACATGAGATGTACATTTTTCTCTTTAGAGGTACAGAACTCCTTGCTTATTTAGAACAGACAGTTACTCTTTCACAAAGATCCATTTTCCCATAAAGACTACTAATGGCTTTTTCCTTTCCCTTTCTTTTTATTTTTCCACCTCTCCACAGTCTCTCCCCTTTCATATCTTCCTGCTAGGTCTCATAATGTTCTGCCTCACCTTCCTAATGTAATGCCCAATTAATCCTTTGCTTGCTTCAGGAGAATACAAATGGTATTCTATTTCATCATGGGTAGAATGCCATATTAAACTTATGTCCATATCTATTACAAGAAGAAAAGAAAGAAGTATTATTTTTATTATGTGAAGTTTATCTTCATTCTCTCTTCTTTCCAAGTTGCTTCCCCATAGCAGTTACTTCTATAAATTCTGGCCTAAGACAGTCATCAAGGGGGCATGGAAGCCCAGTGGTTAAGGCCCTGGGCTTTTTGGCCAGAAGGCTGGCAGCCCAAGTTCAAGACTCAAGTGCTACAGCATAATACGGTGAGCTCCCATTCCTGCCCCAGCTCCTGCCAACTTACCGGTTTGAAAGCATGTAAAAATGCAAGTAGATAAATGGGTACTGCCTAAATTGGTGGGGAAGTAACAGCATTCTGTGCACCTCAGCATATCGGCTGGCCACATGATTACAGAAGCATCTTTGGGCAACGCTTTGGCTATGAAACGGAGATGAGTACCGCCCTCTAGAATTGGTCACAACTGGCAGTGGAGACCTTTGCCTTTTTTTTTAAAGCAATCATCCCAATATCTTGAATTCTAAGAGGACTATTTGGGGAAGGATATGTCGCCCTGAGAACTAAAGTTATTGGGGACTTAAATGTTTTGTTTTTTTTAAATTCCTACAGAAAACAGATGGAAACATGATGGGATAGATACAAATGTGTCTGTATGTATGTCTGTATTTTGTAAAGAATCCCAAGCAGTTAAAGAGAAAGAACTATATAGTGTGACAAACTTTTGTGGGCAAACTGCACCTGCTATCCTTGTGCAAAATGTACAACTTATCTTTCTCGAGCAAAGTGGAATCTTGGATTGCGAGCATAATCCGTTCCGGAAGAATGCTCTTAATCCAAAACGCTCTTATACTAAAGCAAAGTTTCCCATAGGAAACAATGTAAACTCAGATGATTTGTTCCACGCCCCCAAAAATATACATAAAAATAATTTTCAATGGGATATTATATAGAAATCTAATATCTGAAACAAATAACAATGATTAATACACAATATCAGGTAGAAATAGAATAAATTAAACAGCATTTTTAATTCAAAGAGTCCTGGCTGGCATGAGGCAGACAAAAGGTTGGAGAGGAGGAGAAGGGTTATTGCTTGGAAGGAGTATTTGCAAACTGAATCTCGGAAGTTCTTTCTCTTGAACGCCTTTCACCAACAGTACCAGCTTCACACAATTTATGCTTTTTGGATTCAGTGTCCTTTTTTGACTCACTGGAAAGTCTTTCCTTTCTATCGTATCGAACAAGGAACCTATCCAATGACACTTGTTTTTGCCTCTGTTTAAGGATTTTGTGGAAATGTGACATTGCATTGTTGTTAAACAGATTCATTGTTCGCACTGCTACAGCCTTATTCGGGTGGTGCTTTCCTACAAAATTTTGCACTGTTTCCCACATTTCGCACACCTCTCTAATCTAATTTGAAGTGAGGGATCCCTCCAACTGTACCTCCCCCTCAGATGAGATCTCCTGCACAACCTCTTGCTGTTCTCAAGATGCAGACCCATCATTTCCTCTGTAGTCGGCTCCTGGCTATGCTCTTCCACCAGCTCTTGAATGCTGTTTGGATCCATCTCCAGTCCCATGCTCTTTCCCAAAGACATGATGTCATGGACAACTGTTTCCTTTTTGTGAGCAACCCTCTCAAGGTCATGTTCAAGAACGCAGTCAGGCCACAGTTTTCTCCAAAAGGAATTGAGGGTTCTTTTGGTGACCCCCTCCCAGGCTTTATCGATGATCTTGAGGCAGCCCACAATAGTGAAATGATCCTTCCAAAACTCTCAGAGGGTAAGGGTGGTTCCTTCGGTCACCTTGAAGCATTGCTGAAATAAGGCTTTCGTGTAGAGCTTTTTTAAGTTCGAGATGGCTTGCTGATCCATGGGTTGGAGTAGTGGAGTGGTGTTGGGAGGAGTTCGGACCTTGATAAACTTGAACTTCTCCAATAAGTCATCTTCAAGACCTGGAGGATGGGCAGGAACATTGTCCATAACCAGCAAGACTTTGAGTGGCAGATTTCTTTCCAGGAGATACTGCCTCACTGTAGGACCGAAGATGGTGTTGATCCATTCAACAAACAAGATATGCGTGACCCAGGACTTACTGTTGGACCTCCACATCACGGTTTACTAGCTTTTCTGCATCTTATATTTCTTGAAGGCTTGTGGGTTCTCAGAATGATACACAAGCAGGGGCTTTATCTTCAAATCCCCGCTTGCACTGGCACAGAACAAGAGGGTGAGACAGTCCTTCATGGGCTTGTGACCCGACATTGTAGTCTCTTCTGCTGTAATGTAGGTCCTCCTTGGCAACTTTTTCCAGAAGACACCCGTCTCATTGCAGTTAAAAACTTGCTGTTGCAAGTAACCCTTGGAGGTCACAGAATTTCCAAACTCTGCAGCAAATACCTCCGCCATTTTAGTGTCTGAATTCACTGCCTCTCTGTGCCTCAGAACATTATGGATGCCACTTCTCTTCTTAAAATTATCGAACCATCTCTGACTCACCTTGAAATCTGCTTCTTCTTCTGTCGATGTACCTGGCGACTTCGCTATGAGATCCACGGACAACGCCCTTGCCTTCTCACAGATCATGTTCTTGGTCATAGTATCACCTGCTAATCACTTCTCATTGAGCCAAATGAGAAACAACTTTTCTACGTCTTCCAGAATACATGGGCGTTGCTTGGTTATTCTCGTGACTCCTTTCACTAGATCTAGCCCCTTTATCTCTTCTTTCTTCTTCAGGATAGTGCAAATCATCAACATTGAGTGCTGTACATTCTTGCAAGGTCAGTCATGCACACACCTTGGTTGTGCCCCTCGATGATTTCTTTCCTCAGGTCTACCACAATCATCTCCTTCTTCTTCTTACCGCCTTTCTTTTCGCACTTCTTCTTCATGGGGCTTCTCGCACACACGTGGTCACAGTACAGCACATGTAAACACGCACAGTAATAGCATAAAATGCATGTGGCAGCATCAACAGAACTCTCGGGCGGATGCTGCCTGAACAAGAAATACAGAGCATACTGACTGAGGACACATAGGTTATCGCACGATGCTGATCTTGCAAGTCTTTGCTCATTAACCAAATTAAATTTTTTCAAAATTTTTGCTTATCTTGCGGAACACTTGTTAACCGAGGTACCCACAATCTGAGGTTTCACTGTAGTTCAATAAGGAATTCCATTGATAGATGAACTACTCCCTAAATCTACCTCCACCCCTTCACCAAGAGTATATGGGGTGGGGTAGAAGTAAAAAAAATCAAGATGACAACTACGACCTATGATTGAGGCCACCATTTTGATTTTTTTTACCCCAACCCCAATATTCTGCACTTATTTCTCCCTCTGCCTTCAGAATTGGAAATAAGATCTTCCCATCAGTGTCAGTGGAGTCCTCCTAGAGTCCTATGATTATATACTCCTATTTAAGGAGTATTCTTAAGAATACTTTTAAGAATACTCCTTAAATTTAAGAATACTCCTTAAATCCTTAAGAATAGGAGAGCATTCTCTCCTATTCTACTTTAAGCTTGTGAGAATAACCTTGGGAAACAGGAAGAGTAACTGCAGTTTAGACAACAGTCAGACAAGAGATATGTCAGCCCAAGTAGGAATGGGGACCAAGAAAGCAATTCAGAAGGGACCTCCTTTTGTTTTCTGCAAAGTAAAGGCAGGGGAGGGGAGAAGAGCTTTGGGATGTGCAAGAGTCTGTTATTGTTACTTTACAACAAAGGTAGCATCAGTACTCATGGATTTGGTTTCTTGTTTAGTCTAGGGCTGACAAAGCCCAAATTTTTGTTGAAAATACTGGTACATGGGCTTCATTATATTGTATACTTTGTCTATTATTACCCAATTTAAAAAGCCATACTGTCACTTTGAATAACGTGTTGTCCTATAATAATGATATTGTTTTCCCATATTAATTCAAGTTAGGATGAATATAAATATTTTTTATTTCCTATGTGAATCCTCAACTTCCTTATACAGTATTTGTTTCAGTTTCTGCCACTGGACTGATAGACTTCTGGCTTTTATTCTCCTTGGATTAATATTGGTCCTGGTAATATACAGTATTCTTAGTAATATGTCAAAACCTGGGTAAGCAAAGGAAGAGGCACATATACAATTCTGGTCAGTGACTATAATAAAAATATTCATTCATTCATTATATGCCTATGAGATTTTTCTGTAGGGCTTCCTGGTTGCAGTGGACCTTGGAGTCAGTCTTAACTCCTGTAACTAGATGGATAAATAAAACAGTTTTATTGGCAACATTTAAGAAGTGGTTTGCCAGCATCTTCTTCAGGTGGAGAGAAGGGAACTGGTCCAAAGTCACCTTGCTGGCTCTTTTGTCTAAGGGACCATGAGAATTCAAGGCTCCCCTTGGTAGTCCAGGGCGTTTAATCACTACATCAAATAGGCTCACTAGGGTGCTCCCATCTTGCCCAGTGAATCAAGGATTGTAATTTCAAGAAATAAAACGTTTACAGGGATGGCAGTGAAGTTGTGCTTAAAGCTTTTCCAGTGAGATCATTATAATACCCAGTAGTCTTTTTTATTTAATTGTATTTTAGAAAACCCCCCAGTGAGGCACCACCTTGCTGTGGTTGGGGGGCTTGTGTGCTCTAATGAAGATGAGAGCTCTGCCAGA